>JAQMYJ010000013.1:15569875-15585853 GCA_030014305.1 Clarias laeviceps | reverse complement strand
TGCGGAATTGTGGGTAATCGTCTCCCCTGCTGGGTCTTAGTGCTCGTCTCTTACTGGTATAATCAACATCCGTGCACCGTGTACTGTTTACTATAACACTGTGACCACATGTGTGTGTGTAAAACATATTTTATTTTGTGTTTGTATGCATGTGTGTACCGCGCGTGTGATGAATAAAGCAAAAGCAAGTCTCATTAGAGAGGTTAAAAATCCATTTTCTCTCTCTGCTCAAGGTTCAGCCTGCTCTTTGTGTCTGTATGCACGCGCATCATTGGACAATGTGCCACACACACACAGACCCCTCCTAGTTTCGCCTACACAGACACACACACTGACACACACACACTCTTTCTCTCTGCTCTACACAGAAACACTGCTCTGTCACGATTCTTTTCAAAGGTAAAGTGGAGATTAATTTGTTTTATTTTTACTTTACAGCAGTGATTCTGTTACTGTGTCGCTTAATCGAGTGTCATTAGAGAGATTTCTTGTTTATTTTCCCAGTGTTTCCGTTGTGTGCACGCATGCGTGTGTGTGAAAAGAGTGAAGGAAGGGTAACTGTGGTAACAACTGTGTAACAATTTCTTTGTTCCATTAGATACTAAGCAGCTTCAGGAGTTACAGACTTTGAACACACTTTTTGGACATCCACCACAAGAGAAGACTGATGTAGCCGGTAGGGAACTTTTCCAGACCTGTTCCTGTAGCCATTACATACAGCAAGCAACCAATTTTCCTTTTTTAAAAATTTCATCTCCTTTTTGACTGATTATTTTCACTGGAAGTTTGTCACAATGCTGCGGACTTTGTGGAACTCCTGTATAAATCATACTTTGAGTAGAGCAGTGTGACAATTAATATCTTTGTCACGTTGTGTGACATTTTGTGTCATCATTTAGTGTCTTGATTTGCCAGATTTTGCTGGTGTCTGTTATATTGTGTAAATTGAAAATTTATTAAACAATAAAAACTGTATATTGTATTTTGCACATTTAAGTTTATTTCATTTATGTATTTATTTTTACACATGGACACGATTTACTAATTAGTGGTAATAGTGAACTGTAATTTTTTTAAACATTATTAGCCTGCTAGTTTTAATGTTGTGGTGGACAGAGGTCAGTATGGACACTGACTGGTCTCAGGTGGTGTTTGTTGTGGCTCATCACTGTATGCTGTTAATTGAGGATTTTTGATATGTTCAATAAAACTATAATATTTCTCATTTGTGGTTCATGCATCTCATTTATATATGGCTTTAATCTCATTATGGTCTTGTACTGTATATGGCTCATTTGCTTATGCATAAGCATATTGTAAAAAAAATTGATATATTTAATCAAATTCAATATACAGTGGATCCTCGGATTGCGAGTAACGCGGTTTGCGAGTGTTCCGCAAGATGAGCAAAGATTTTTAATACATTTTGACTTGAAAAACTAACAAGTCTTGGTTTACGAGCATCAAATATCATGTATCACGCATTTGCTTCTTGTTTTGACGCCGAGCGTCACGTGATCACAACTGAACCAACGTTTTTTCTCTCTCTCGCGCTGCAGAATTTTGGGTAATCGTCTCCCCTGCTCAGTTTTAGTGCTCGTCTCTTATTGGTATAATCAACATCTGTGCGCGTGTGTACTGTTTACTATAACACTGTGACCGCATGTGCGCGTAAAACACATTTTATTTTGTGTCTGTATGCATGTGTGTACAGCGTGCGTGTAAAGCAAAAGAAAGTCTTGTTAGAGAAGTTAAAGATCCATTTTCCCTCTGTGTGTATCAGCCTGCAGTTTGTGTCTGTGTGCTCGCGCGTCATATTAAACTTTTTGGGCTATGGAATGAATAATTTGAGTTTTGATTATTTCTTATGGTAAAATTTGCTTTGATCATAACTGTTTGGAGTATTCCCCTTACGGACAAAAATATATGGCAATATATGGTAAAATATAATGCAAAATAATACATTTCCATATATAGGAAACCAGTGCTTATTTTTATTAATATATTTCTATATATGAATGGACCATGTATGGATAGTGTGTGTATATACAGTGAAACCTCAGATTGCGAGTAACGTGGGTAATGCACTTTTTAGACGGTCCCTTAGTGACTTCATTGCTATAAATCGCCGGTAAGCAGCGTTTCCGAAAGATTTAGCTCCAGCAGGCTGTAACAGGAGAAGATCTAAAAATCTATTTATTTGTAATAGTGTCTCTGTCCACTCCAGAGTAAGAAAATATGTGATTTGCAATTTTTGTGTGTTAATTTCTTGATAAACAGATGAGATAATCTTGGTTCATCTCCATCGCTCAAATTTTCCCCTCTTGGTCATCGACTGCGAGTGACGTCAATCCCCATACAATCACGCCCCACTGTATAGACCCGCCCCTGACGCTGAGGTTTCCGTGTAATGCGTTAGAAATGCAATTGCAAATGAATTGCGATTGCATTTGAGTTTTGGCAGGCTACATACCCGACGCAGAGAAAGTGAAAAAGCAGACGTGGTAATTGATTTTGCTATTTAAATATGATAGGCTCATGACTTGGATATGGGAAATGCAACTGCAAATGGACTTTGCTTTTCATTTGAAATTTGGCAGTCAGTGTTCGTTCGCGAAGGCGACAAAGCAAACGGTAATGCAAAGTTTGCAATTGCATTTGAATTATGTCACACTTTATGCATCCACATATGGAAAACGCAATTGCAAATGCAATTTGCAATTCCTTTAAAAAAATGTCCAGAATATCACTCCATACGGCTGACTGACAAACATTTAAATGATCAGTCTTGAGAGACAGAAACCTTTGGGATTTGCTGACAATATGCTTGGAGCTATAGTGACAGGTCTAGACATATCTAATTGGATGAGCACCCAAGAATTCAGACCAAAATGTGCTACATTGACGCTAAGACACTTCTCTATCCTTGTCAATAATAGCCAGATTCTCAGCCCAATCAATGTTACCTCCTTTTGGTGCAGTGTGTTACTGATGGTAGCCTTTGTTACTTTGTTACTTTGGTCCCAGCGTTTTGCAGGTCATTCACTAGGTCCCCCCATTCTGGGATTTTTGCTCACTTGTGATCTTTTTGACCCCACGGGGTGAGATCTTGCGTGGAGCCCCAGATCGAGGGAGATTATCAGCGGTCTTGTATGTCTTTCATTTTCTAATAATTGCTCCCACAGTTGATTTCTTCACACCAAGCTGCTTACCTATTGCAGATTCAGTCTTCCCAGCCTAGTGCAGGTCTACACTTTTGTTTCTGGTGTCCTTTGACAGCTCTTTGGTCTTGGCCATAGTGGAGTTTTAAGTGTGACTGTTTGAGGTTGTGGACAGGTGTCTTTTATACTGATAACAAGTTCAAACAGACGCCATTAATACAGGTAACGAGTGGAGGACAGAGGAGCCTGTTAAAGAAGAAGTTACAGGTCTGTGAGATCCAGAAATCTTGCTTGTTTGTAGGTACCCAAATACTTACTTACAGAGGAATTTACCAAGTAATTCATTAAAATTCCTACAATGTGATTTTCTGGATTTTTTTTTTCTTATTTTGTCTCTCATAGTTGAGGTATACCTCTGATGTAAAATTACAGGCCTCTCACATCTTTTTAAGTGGGAAAACTTGGTGGCTGACCAAATACTTTTTTGCCCCGCTGTAAGTGCCAGAACAGAGCTAAGATACATTTCTCAATCTCTGAGAGATGATGGAACCAGCCAAGCAGTGCTGGAGGATCGGACGGAACGTGGTGCGGTGCATGGTGTGATTAGGACTGAGAGGTATGTGGGTGCTGGGTCATTTTTAGCTTTGTATGCAAACATCAGGGTTTTGAATTTGATGTGGGCAGCTACAGGAAGCCAGTGCAGGGAGCGGAGTAGTGGGGTGGTATAGGAGAACTTGGGAGAAAGGTTGAAAACAAGACATGCAGCTGCATTCTGGATCAGCTGCAGAGGGCGAATGATGGACAGAGGCAGACCTGCCAGGACCGAGTTGCAATAGTCCAGTCTTGAAAAAACAAAGGACTGAACAAGCACCTGGGTAGCTTGTGAAAAAAGGTGCTTGTTCAGTCCCTTGTTATTTCAAGATTTGGTGAGGATATGACCTTACCAAGTGACCGGGTGTAGAGGGAAAACAGGAGAGGACCAAGTACTGGAGGACCAAATAATAACCCTTGCCTTATTTAAAGCAACAGGAACATGACCAGAGGATATGGATGAACAGGTGTCTAAAAAAAAAGGTATCAAAGTCTAATGAACAGGTGTTCGGATTGGAGGACGAGATGATGTGCTGAATCTCATCAGTTGTCAGGTTGGAAAATTCTGCTAAGGGAGGGGAGGGAATGTCCTGAAGTTCTGCTGTATGGTTGGGAGCTTAGTTCTGGATTTGGGTTGGGAGCAAAGGTCTGGTGGTTTGCTGCTATTTTCCCATCATATAATATGACTAAGTCATCAGCAATCAGAGAGGATGGAGCAAGAGGAGCCGGTGGGTTGAGTAGTAAATAGAAGATATTGTGGAGTTTGCCAGGATCATGTGCAGAAGCTTCCAGCTTTCCCTGTAGAAGGCAGTTTTAGCAGAAGTCACATCACATGAGAATTTGGAGAGAAGAGCACGGTAAGAGACGCATCAAGCTGCGTTTTCTTCCAACTTTGCTCTTCACTTCTTAATTCTCTTCTTTTGTTGCGTAATAACTCAGATAGCCAAGGAGCTGGACAAGAAGCCTGTCTTGGTTTAGAAGACAGAGGGCATAGGACGCCTATGAGAGGGGGGGAGAGAACAGTATTAGTGGCAATCTCTAGTGATAGAAAGGGAATATAAATCTGGGTATGGGAGGGATGATAGGGTGCAGGAAGACACAGAGGAAGGTGAGATAGTGTGAAGGTTTCTGTGGACAAAAAATTTATTTTGGTGGATACTAGGATACTACTGTAAGTAATGATCAGATTTATGAAGAGGGATAGCAGTGGTATCTTTGACTGGAGAAGGGTGGCAGAAAACCAGACCAAGTCAATTCCCTCTCTTGTGTGGGAGGGCAGCTGTTTAATGTTAATGAGAAGGAGTTAAGGAGAGGGAGAAAGAAAAAGGATTGGAGTTTATCAGAGGGGAGGTTGAAATCTCTGACAACAGTGAAAGGAGTATTATCAAAAGAGCAAGAAGCATGTAAATTTTATCCAGAAAGTTTCCTAGAGGACCAGGAGGGCGGTAGATGACAAGGATGACCATCTCTCAACAGCAGACCTGTAGCACCGCCTCTGCCAGTTTCTCGAGGAGAATGAGAGAATGCATAGGCAGAATATAGGGCAGCCGGTATAGCTGAGTTCTGAGGAGATATCCAGGTGTCAGTTAGTGCCAAAAAATCAAAAGAGTAAGAGGTTGTTATGTGGTGCGGTATGGAGAGCCGCAAAACGAGATGTTTTGATGTGTATGAGCCCTAACGCAGGGCTGCTGAGGGGGTGAATGAAACAGAAGGCTGTGAGAGTGCTTATGATAGGCACGGGAAGACCTTTCCATTTGGAGATAGCGTGGGGTTATTAATTAGGAAACTGAAAAGGAAACAAAAGAAAACTGAAAACACAAAAATAAACAGAGTTCCGCCGTCTACGCGAGAACGGATGGGCTCTGTAAACTAAAAATAAAACTTATAAGATCCTCTCGTGGCCTTTGCCCTTACCGAGGATTTATTGGAGAGAGAGAGTTTCTTAATTTGTGCTTTGCACTATAACTACTGTACAGTAAGAGCGCATGCTGAACTGAGGTATGTCGCTCTCTCTTTCTCTCTCTCTCACTCGTGATCTGGAGTGTTTAGGGAGACAGAGGCTGGGTCTTTGTCTCTTTCCCTCTCTTAAGTGCGCTCGTCTGTCTATCTTTCTTTTGTTCTTTCTTTCTTTGTCTTGCTTTGTCTTTGGCCCTGATACCTTACCGGTGCTACCTAAATGATCGCACGAAGTGCCAAGGTATCTGGACCCTTAAATAAACACGCCGCCAGGTGTGGCGCATTCAGGATGATTGTGGCATGTCTATAAATGGCCTAAGATAAAATCTGCTTTTTTTTTTTTACAGCAGATTGGCAGTTCCAGAGCCCCTGTTGGGCCCTTGAGCGAGGCCCTTAACCCTCAACTGCTCAGATGTGTAATGAGATAAAAATGTAAGTCGTTCTAGATAAGGGCATCTAAATGTAAATGTAAGTTTCGTGGCATAGGCTCCCGCACTTAAATTATACAGGATTAAGTGACATAAATGATGAATGAGTGAGTATTATTATTGATACTACTACAATTACCTTGGGTGTGAAGTATTACATTTTACGTGTTAAACATAACAGGTACCAGTACTATCCATGCTGCTATAGAGACATCACAATAAAAGAAAAAGAAACATTACTAGGATTAAAATAAACATTTTGCCCGGTGTTGGCTAAAAATGAGAGAATTCTGTACAATTTCTTTCTATATGGGATCATACAGTATCTCCATGCATCTAAAGCCATTTAGCCATGGCCGGATCACACCCCTGCCATACCACATTAATGAAGTATTTCATGCTAAAGGATCCCCAAACAAGTTCTGAATGCAATGAAATATTTTTTTTTGACTGATCTTAGGGAGTTTTCTAATATGTTGAAATGCACTGTATATATACAAATGAGTGTGTGAGTGAGTGTGTGTGTGTGTGTGCCGTGCGATGGATTGGCACCCTGCCCAGGGTGTACCCCGCCTTGTGCCCTAAGCCTCCTGGGATAGGCTCCCCGCGACCCTGAATACAGAATAAGGCGGTGGAGCGGTGGACCAGCGGTATAGACGATTTATAAAAAATCATTTACTATTTCCAAACATAACTTAAAAATGAATAAATAAATAATATTTATAAATAATTATTCGATTATTCGTTCCACACCCCAAAAATATTCATATAAACATAATTAATACAAAATGTAAAGTAAAAATGAAACAAATTAACTTTCACATCTTTGAAAAGAATCTTGTCAGAGCAGTGTTTCACACAGACACTAACGTAAACACGGCTCTGTCTGGAAACTTCTTTAGCAAGGAGTCTCTTTAATGACACTAGCGCGCACACACTAACAGAATCACTGCTTTCTGACAGAAAGAAACTCTGGGTCTTTAAGAAGGAACCTTTCTAATGACATTTTCTTTTGCTTTAGGCGCACACACACACACACACACACACACACACACACATGGTCACAATGTTATAATAAACAGCATGCAACAGAGTGACGCATGCACACTAAGACTGAATGTTGAAGACGATTACCCACAATCCCAAAGAGCGAGAGCGAGAAAAACCATTGGCTCAGTTGTGATCATGTGACACTCGGCAGACAAAGCGCATGCGTACTACTCGTATATCAAGCCCTCACTCATTGTGCAAATATTTTGGTGCCATAAGAAAAGATACCTTTAAAAAAAATTCTATATAAAAGAAACTTCCATAAAGAGCCCTAAAGAATGATAAAATAAAAACAGTCACTATTTGTAATTGTAACTGTTTACAAGAATAATTTTATAATTAAAATCACATTTTAATTATGCATTAAATCTGATCTATGTATTAATTGTGCCACATAGACTGTAGAATCTTTAAAACTGGCCTTTTGAAATTGAAAAAGACAAGGCTGAGGATAGAATAAAAACAGTTGCTACTGAATGATGAGGTGAAGACATCTGGTCTGGGTCAGATAAGAACATCAGCTGCTTGAATCCAGAAAGTTTATTTATAAAATGAAATGTCTGAGAGATTTCTCCATACTAGGTTTGCTGCATGAGACTGGTGGTCCTTCTGCAGAAGTTATAATAAAACGTTTGTTACCCAGTTTATGAATTATTTTAATACTTTAATTCTTCATAGTGTTTTCAGGATTTCCATCACAGTGTGAAAACTCTCTGCTTTAAAATAATCAGTAGTTTTTTTCAAGTAACTTTATCAAACTTTCTCTTTCTATTTACATGAAAAACCCAGGAGCATGTACAACTAGTCCAGTTAGCAGGGAAGTACAAGTAGTATTTAAAAACAAAATAAGAATTATTAAATATGACCTGATTAATTTATCTCCAAAATGACAAAAACAAGTTAAGTAGAAATATAAGGACGTGTTGTAATTTTTTTTTATTTGCAGCAAAAACAGTTTTGAACATTTTATTTGCATATTTATTTTCTCAAAATAAGGCAGACTATGTGGTTCTTTTTATTGTTTCCTCTAAAGTTTCTTTTTCCTCATACCACCTCATCTACATATCTAAATCTACATTCTGATTCCTGAGAAGCTGATTTGTGACAATGTCTGTCATTAAAAGTGATAAAGCTTTTACAAGAAAAGATGCCACAAATAAATGATAGAAATAGAAGTTACTTTAAACATCTATGCTGACAGAGATATGGAATGGTATAGGCTGAATAGTATGTAAGAATTTAGAGGTTACAGGCCATCAAATAGTTTCTTGTGTAAGATCTTTCCATCTGACTGCACCCTCCAGGTCACATTTGTCTCCAGCCATATGCCATGTTCCTTTAGTTTCTGAACAATCTGATAAACAAAATCAGTATTTATTTATTGCTAAATAATGCAATTTGGCTATTTTTTTTCATACCACAGCACTACTGAATTTTCAATACTGATCCATTATAATGTGTAAATTATTTTTCTTCATAGTTGCTTAGACCATAATTCTGAATGTAATTGAAATAGGTTCATATTAATGTGCTTGTTCTAATGCAATACCATTTATATTGTATAGTGACAGTTAATTCATAGGGACTGTGAATGCATGATAAAAGCATTACATAATCTACAACTTATAATACATGTGTTCTATTTAACAAAGAAAAAGCATAATTGTAATCATCACTATGGTTTTCCCAATGGAAAAGTCTTTTGAACAGGGATTTTTGGTTTCTCAGAAACATGCCAAGTAAAATTAAATAAAAGAATTCTGTTTGTATGTGCTAAAAAAATAAACAATATAAATTAGCGATAATAAATATAATGAGTCTGTTCCATGTTACTAAATTAAATATTTAATTGTTTTAATTGATTATTTTTCTATCTCAGTTTGCTCCAACATGTCTTATTTCTTACTTTTTAACCCATTAATAGCAATGGAATAATTTATAGCATATCCTTCATTTATTGCAATCCCAATGAGGTGAAAATTAAGGAATGGGATTCTGTTATATCACAAACAAAGTTACTAGAATTATACTGATGGTCGTATATATAAAAGTATTCTTTGTTTTCAAACCAGCCAAATTTAGAGACTTACCTGCTGAAAAATAGTAGACTGAACAGCAGAATTAAACACACTTTCATCTCCATTAATATGCAGTTTCAAAACTTGATACCTCACTGTATATTCTGTAGAAGAAATGCCCGGCAGAAAAAAAGGAAAAAATGTAATCTAATCAATTATTTTGCAGAATTCTTCAGAAAATGTTTTCAGCAATCTTTTCTTGCAGAACATCTTCCAAGGACATGATGCTTTATATCTTCCGCAAAAGACTATAACAATAACCCAAAAACGTAAAGACTCACGTGTGTGACAGAAGAAATTGAAGAGGCTGTTGCATTGTCTATCTACAAACCCGCTGTTATTAACAGAACCACAATTGTCATTATTGTCAGCATTATTTGGGAAGCCAGGGTTCCACTTGTTTCCCAAAGGGGAGCTTGAATCAGACCACATCCAAGTGTCCCTAAATAGGCCAAACCAAGATGCGCCCTGGAGTGACACCATTTGTTGTAACTGGCTGATATCTGTGGTAGTGATTGCGCTGGCCAAGTCTGTGTAATATTTGCGGCAGTACGTCTGACCTCCATACCAGCTCATTGTAATATTGATACCAACAAACCCTCCTGAGCCAGCTGTGAAATACAAATTGTACAAACATATGTTAAAAGTAAATAACATGAATTTATAATGGAACATTGGCTGTGCTATAATCTGTGGTATTCTGTTATTCTTACAAAAATGCATCACTGGCTCTTGTGATAATCCTGATATACAGCATCCTAGTTCTAAAATAACCAATCATAACCAACAAATGGAAAAAAACATATAAATGTGGCTTTGAATCTGGTTCACCCAGGATAAACATGACTTTGTTTTATTGAACTTTTATAGGTCAATAGGAAAAAAAATAATGCAGGAAAGTCACCCTGATCCATCCTCTCCATTCTTTTATGGACCTACAAGTTACTGTTCATACATGAACTTAAATTTTTTATTAGGATGAAACATGCATATACAGTGAACAAATAAAGGCAAGTGCATTTCAATTTGAATGAGCTATTAAAAATGGCAGAATTTGGCTTACAACATATGAAGGGCTTCAAATTCATACAGGCATCATCTTCCCAGTATCCACTTGGGTCTAGTGCACCACATGGTTGAGTCCCACCAGCATTATCAGGCTGCCCAGGGGCCCAATTAGTTGGAAGGGTAATCAGTTTGGATTGATAGGACCAGTACCAGTCTTTGACGTCAAGGTACAGTCCAACCCAACCAATTGGTGACAGACCTTTTCTTGCTGCCTCAGCATTCAACCTTTGCCAGTCTTCAGCAGTCTTCACTGTACCCAAGTCAACAAACTTGCTCCTGCAATAAGTTTGTGCAGCTGACCATGTCGCGGGTGTTGTGATCAGATGATAATCATGCCGCACAACTGGCAGGGAAACTAGAACATCTGTTGCAAATTTTTATTTTTATTTTAGAATGCACAATCGATAAGATTTTTCTTTTGCAAAAAACATGTGCATACCTAACCATCTCACTTTGTAAAATTTTACATCTTACCCTTTAAAACCGTTAAATGATTTCATTCCTTAGCTCAACTTTTTCACTAATTTGGTCACAGTTGGCATAACAAGCTTTAGAAGTTGACTTAAAATTGATTAGATGTAGCCACCTAATGTTGGGAACTTAAATAGGACAGATATAGATTGGTTTTTGGAACAATTTCAGTCATAATAGAAAAAAAACTTTTAATTGATATGAAAAGTGTACTTTATGTGTACCTATGCTCGAGCTGTGTTCCACCCTACAAACAATTGGTATGATCAATTATGATTTGTGTGGTCTGTGATTCATGCCAAATTGTTAACAAGCCTGATATTTCTTGTTTGCCGTTTCTGTGTATGACCTTTTTTCCAGTGTTTTGCCCCTGTTTGCATATTGCTTGACCCTTGACTTCTTTGTTTTTTTAACTTTTATATACCCTTGTTTGTTTTGCTAGTGTATTTATAAAAAAAAATAATGTAAACCTGCATCTGTTTTCTTGGTATTGTTGTCTCACAGTAAGCCACTGTACAGCCGATTGCAAGACCAAGAAGGAGTGGTTCTTGTTTTCCAATGCAAATTTTTATTTTACAGAAAGTGAAATTTTCAGTGTAATTGTCACTTCACTACTGCAATTAACTGGAATCATTTTTGTTTTTAAGCTCACAGAACCAAAGCTATTTCAACATGACATTGCCCATGTAAACATAGAAAGGGCTATAAAGACATGCTATGCCAACATTGACATTGACTTGACACAGCCCTGACCTCAACACTTTTGGGATAATCTGAAACTCTACCTGCATTCTATGCCTCCTCGCCCGACGTCAGTGCCTGACATCACTAAAGCTCTTAAGCCCGATTATGCACACATTTCTAAGCCATGACTTAAACTCTTGTGCAAATTCTAATTGTATGGAAGATATGGATAGTTTTGAAGAGGTTTGCTTATGAATATGCATGATTGTTCAAGAAGTACATATGATTCTTATGGTCAAGTGTCCACATACCTTTTAGCTATGCAGTATAGTGTAAAATTAAAATCTTCCACACCAGCATTCTAGTACTATTTTTAACTTTTTTATATAGCCCCATTTTAAAGGGAAAATGGTGTTTTTGAATGATTGATGAATTATTTAATTACTTTCACTTAAGAAACATAAACTTAAGAAACCCTACATGGGGCTTTCTAAGGGATTTTTTTTAAATCCACAAATAGTATTATTATTATTATTTGTAAGATGTTAGCAATATTTGTATTTTTTAAAATTATTTTTAGTCAGATTTGCCTCGATTGTTTATTCTTAGAAAAGCATGGAATTTTATTTTTTAACCATGAGCACAAAGTGAGGAATAAATAAAACTTCACCAGTAAGAACCAGTTGTAGAAGTAGACTCAGCTTCATGATGGATGTAGTGTTGGAAGCACTGGGAATAAAGAAGTTAGCAAGTTATTTTCAAGTGCTTAAAATTACACTAACAATATCAAGTTAGTTTTCTTTTGCTCACATCTTGTTTGATGAAATTTTCTACAAACTACTTTGCAAAAAAAAAAAAAAAAAAAAAATCCTGTTATAGCCTGTGTGTGTGTGTATGTGGATATACATAGGCTATACCAGAAAAAATTGTAGTGGTGAACAAATAAAAGCTGCGTAAAAAAAGAGAACTGGTAAAATATTGGTCTTAACACAGAAAAGCATGTTCATTTGCATTTAAATGAATGCATATAAATTGTAATTTCATTCTTGTATTCATTCTAGAATTAAACCTGCTGCTGGGTTTGGAATATTAGGCTGTTTAATATTTAATTAATTATTTATTCATTTAGTTGACATATATGCAAAATTATGTATTTAGTGTTTCCACATTTCCCTGAAAAACACCAGGGTGAAAATTCCAATATTTAAAGTTCTTATATTGACATAAATGTAATTTAAAAAGTAATGGGATATGAATTAAGGTTATTATCATGTACAACACTTTATGTACACACATGTCTTAACAAAGAGTGCAGTTATTGGTCATTTTAAAATAACATCTTCAGTGACATAGTTATACAGGTATGAATGAAGATTAATGGATAGGTAAGAACATTTTATAAGATGAATAATATGAATTTATGAAATACAATATTGATTTTGAAGCTAATAAGAAGGTTAAGAAAGTTTTATATATACTGTATTTATTAATTTTTTTCATATAGTGAATTCATTCACTATATTTTCAGAGCTATATATTCACAGAGATAGAAATATCCATGACTGTAAAATAAGTGACAACTCAATGGTTTAAAAGACATTTATAAAGTGATAAAGTGGTAAAAATAAAAAAAGTACGAGAGTATGGTCATGGTTTTATGCCATAACATTTTTTATTCTTTTTATAGCTGTTTTAATATAAGTAGGAATATAATAGTAACTCCAAATTGGCTCCTATTTTCATCAATATCATATCTCTTCATTTTTATTTCCTTAAATAGCATGGCAGATATGTTCTTACGGTTCATTTATTCAGTGTAGAAGTCAACATTACCAGGACAACAACATGGTAAGATGACTGCCACATAGAAGGTCATTAGAGTTTTACTGATGTAATAAGAGTACAGACTGAAAGTATCCCACTGAATCACTGTATCATTACATGTGCGTTCTTCAAGTCTAGTCTTGGAAGGCCAGTGCCCAATAAGGATTGGTGATTCTCCTGCTGAAACACAGCTGATTCAACCAATCTGTTAATTACCAGATTCAGTGGTTGTGTTAAGGTGTTGGAAAATTACCAACTGTCATGGACACTGGCCTTCCAGTACTTGAATTGAAGAACACTGCATTACACAATTATAACTGGATACATGGCTTTAGAAAAGCATTATTTTCATGAAGAATAAATGAGATTAAAAAGGCACAAATTATAAAATGCCTAACCAGTTAATCAGCATTAAAAATGAAGTGAGAAAGTCAACATCAAATCATACCTGGAATGTAATAATTACAGGACTGTCGTTTCTTCAATGGCTCTGGATACATTAAATCTTGGCTGGCAGCCTTTAACTTTCTAATGAGCTTAAGTGGCTATTGGGTTTTTATAATAACAAATGTCCCATGCAAACTAAGTCTTTGGCACCAGAATGGTAAGAATATTCAGCATGTGACCAATTTATTTCCATTCTGACTTTTCCTAAGACACTATGGTCCAGTCTAGTCCCCTTATTTGAGCAAAACCAAAGAGCATGTAAATGAATGGGAAGCAAATGTCCTCATTTATTTTCACATTTTATGAAAGAAAGGCAACAAAGGAGTTTTACTTTGTTGTAGATTTATTTTAAAGACTACTGCAGCAATACAGCGTTAAGTTGTGTGTCCTTTAAGATGCCCCAGAGGCATGCCAGGTGTTAGACTCTAAATTTATCTTAGTGGTGTTTTAAAGCAAGGTAGTTCAGATGTAATGACCAGTGTAGTATTGAAAACAAAAAGTCTCTAAATAATAATAATAATAATAATAATAATAATAATAAAAAAAATAAAAATACAATTATCAGTTCAGTTCAACAGTTTGGCAAGCCAGGTACAGTCCTAGGGAGGAACCTAGGAAAGTCAAGTAAAAATGCATATTTTTTATAGATTTTACGTATCAACCCTTACGGGGAAAAAAAGTGACAATATATTGTAAAATATAATGCAATATGTTAAATAATACATTTCCATATATAGGAAACTCGTGCTTATATTTATTAATATATTGCAATATATATATATATATACTGTACAGTATGTATGTATATACATGTATATATTCAAATGAAGAAGAAGACAAAGTGGCCGGTGAAGGTGGGTTTTACTTTTTTCACCAAATTTAAAATTAAGTGTGTAGTTATTATTGGCAAGGAGTCAGAATGTTAAAAAACAATAGTATGCAAAAAAAAAGTTAAAACCACAGAGTCTGTGGTCAAAAAACATGTAGTATATTTAGCTGAAATTTACACAGCTTATGTTTGTTCTTAAATTGCAGGAATTCACCCTGTGCGTGGTTTAGCATGTGGATTAGCATGTCTAGGTAACTAACACTACTAAGGTTGAAAGTTGTTGTTTTGTTTTTTATTTGTTTTAATTTTTTAATGGTTAAAATCAGTCAGCTGGTTACAGTATTATTATTAGGCTGGTCCTAAGTTAACCAGTGTGGTTTAACATATTAAGTTACTTTTTACCTTTTCTTTTTTTTTACATAGTAAGTTAAGGTTACTGCATGATCAGTATTTGGAAAACCAGTAGTTTTATTATTGAGTGTTCAGTCTTACAGTAGTTACCAAAACATGTGACGTTAGGGACATCAGTTAATTGTATTCAAATTCAAATTTCATTCATCACATACACAGTCATATACAGTATGATATGAAGTGAAATGCTTATATTCTTATATAAGACCAATATATTATATAAGACCAATATGTTTGTGGAAATGTTATTTTGGTAATTATATACACTTTACTTTAACTGGGTCCTTTTCAGAAGCATGCCATCTCAGAAACCTTCGAGGAGAACAACAATCTCAACAAAGAAATTGCAGGAGAATGTTCCGGAGTAGCTGAATGGTGTTTAGGTAAATCTCAAATGTTTTAATACATTTTCTTTGTTCTGTTAGATACTAAGCACTTCAGGAGTTGCAGACTTTGAACAAACCGTTTGGACAACCACCACAAGAGAAGATTGATGTAGCTGGTGAGGGAACTTTTCCAGCCCTGTTCCTGTAGCCCTTACATACAGCAAGCAACCAATTTTCCCTTTAAAAATTTTCATCTGACTGATTCTTTTCACTGGAAGATTGTCACAATGCTGTGGACTTTTGGTAACTCCTGTATGAATCATACTTTGAATTGAGCAGTGTGACACAATATCTTTGTCAGGTTGACATTTTGTATCATTTAGTGTCATGATTTGCCAGATTTTGGTGTTGTCCGTTATATTGTGTAAATTGAAAATTTATTACACAATAAAAACTGTATATTGTAGTTTGCACATCTAAGTTTACTTCATTTATGTATTAATTTTCACACAAGGGCTCGGTTTACAAATTAGTGGTAATAGTAAACTGTAATATTTTTAATACTATTAACCTGCTAGTTTTAATGTTGTGGTGGACAGAGGTCAGTATGGACACTGACTGGTCTCAGGTGGTGTTTGTTGTGGCTCATCACTG
>JAQMYJ010000013.1:15534004-15544055 GCA_030014305.1 Clarias laeviceps | reverse complement strand
TTATGTTACTATAGAGAACTTCAAATGAATTTAATTTGTGTCCGTGTTTTTGTACAATAGTCAGATTATCATTGTAAATAATTGCGACGCCTCCTCCTCTACCAGTTAACCGGACTTATGGGCATAAACTTTTCTGGTGAAGTGGTATGTTTGGATGCTGTCCTCTTTCACTTTATTGAGTTCACTTAGGCTTGCTTCTAGGTGATCTTGACCTCTTCTGCCCTCCAGACCTGCAAGATCAATTCTGATGCCCTCCTTCTTGTTCTCATCATGCATGGTTACCACTCACTGATAACTGAGGACATTTCCACTTAAAAACAGTTTTGCTATGCTTACTCCAAATTATCTAGACTGAATTTGTCATGAATAGTTTTGTACCCAAGTCTACATTAATCAAAATTTGGTAATTCTGTGAGGCAAGTATACACAGAGTTCCGGTTAATTTTCTGAAGCACTCGAAACCAATACAGAATAGCCCACTCTGTTTGCTTTCATTATTTTACAAAATCATAATGTTTTGTCATCATTGTGAGTGCACTTAAATAAAAATAGAGTCTTATAAAGGTTATGTAGCTTATATTGGTTTATTCTGTAGTTTTTCACATTAATCTGACAATAAATGTGGCACAACCACTTTTTCTGATGCACACCCAGAGTCTCTGGCTACAGTAGTGTTATACATGATATAATCTATGAGATATAAGATAATAAAAAAATCCTACATTTAATGTAAATGTACATGTCTACAGTTGTCTGGGGATGCATGTATCGCTGTTACTTTGACTTTTAGCTAAGTGTTGTTCATTATATACCCCCCACCCCCCATCAAACATGTGGACAATCGATGACCATTGTGAATCAGATAGTGTCAAACATGTCCATTCAACTTTCATTTTGGAACTATTTTTCAACCATGACGGGAAGTGTCGGAAGGACGCCATTTTAACAGTCATCAAATGTCCAAATATTTACTGGGTTATGTCAGTGGGTATTTCTCAGGAAGAATTATTAAATTTAAAATATTTTCATGCACACAACATTGCAAAAAAAAAACCTTTTGTAAGATTAAGTTTAACATTGGGCGTAGTATCTGAAAAATAGAGAATTATGTACAGAAACCTTTGGACAGTTACCCCAAAACCATATTTGATAGGTATCAGTTGTTTTGCATCCAAAACTGCAATTATGTAATGCATTAATGTTAAACTAATATGACAATTACTACAAGAGAAATATGTGAGAAATGGGAAATTCAGTGAACCTTCTGTGAACTAAATCTGTTAAATCTTAAAGTTGTGACAATGTCTGCCACTAAAAGTAATAATTTTACTTTTACATGGAAATGTGTCATGACTACATTATAGAAATCCATTTCTTGTAAATGACGTTTCCATCTGACTGCAACCTCCAGGTCACATTTGTGTCCTTTGTAAAGCCATGATCATTTAATTTCTGCACAACCTGAAAAACAAATCAAGATTTTGTTGCTGTAAAATACAACATGGCCAGTTTTTATTCTACACTACAGTATGGTTGAATTCTGAAATCTAACTGGTAATGCAGGAAAGCAAGATGGAAACTTACAGTGACTTACAACTCTTCTATTAGGGACTTTTTTGTGGATCTCGGCTTGTGGCAGTGCTTGGGAATTAGAAGTTTATTTAAGCTAAAAATGTGCGTCTATGGTCATAAAGACTTGCTTAATACAATACAGCCATCACAAGCAACTTTATTCAAACTGTAAACATGCCATCTGATATAATGAGACATTTTTTATAAATTGGCATGGAAAGCAGCACAGATGGCGGAGGGAGAAAAGGCAAAAGTGAGAATGCAGGCCGGGTCTACTTGCTAGGCTAAGGAAATAGTACATATTCTATTTAGGTCCTGTACAGTTCAGCCAGACCAAAAAAAATTGATAGTGCAGCCTACTGTTATGGCGAAATGCGCTGAAAGGACACAATGCAAGTAAAAACTATTCTATTTAATGGCTGTAACCCTGCAAAACAAGCATGGGGATAAAAATTGACGAGAAACAGGCAACAGACCCTAGATCTGCAAACAATATTCAAATTATCAAGATAAATTCAAAATTTAAACAAATTTTGCTCATTTAAAAAATATATATTTTGATAAAAACAAAATGCACCACATTTGGTGCTGATTTCCTTCACTGACTCTTCCAACAAGCAGCACTCACACAAGTCACTCTACAAGAACATAAAGTAATGCATGTCACTCACTTATACTCAATTATTCTCTATAATGTTTATTCTGTACAGATTCAGGGAGGGTCTGGAGCCTATCCCAGTATACACATAGGACCAATTGACACCCACAAGCACACATTATACTGTATGTAATTTGAAAATGCCACTTTAGACTAATCTTTATGCCTTTGGACTTTTTTTGCAGTTTCAACAAGAGGACTCCATGCACACAGAACCGAGGCAGGAATCAAACCCTTGGAGGTAAGAGGCCATAGTACCTTTTTTTTTACCTGAGCAATGAAAAGCAATGAAACACTTTATAGTGTAGCCTTCATTTATTACTGTTCCAAGGAAGTGAATCATGGGGTATGTTTTTTTTTTTTCTATTTAATTGCAAAGAAAAAATTTTATCCTAATACTAACTAAAATCTTTTCCAAGGCTTATGAATTTGCTGAAGAAGTGAATTGTGCATGAGCAGTCTGGAGTATTACTTCGTCAGAAAGTGTATTTTATTTTGAAACCAGTGACTTATTTTTACATTTAGTGACTTACCTTCTGTAAAATGGCAGACTGAACAGTAGGATTAAACACACTTTCATCTCCATTAATCTGCAGTTTTAGTACTTGATACCTTAGTAACTGTTCTGTAGAAGAAATGTCCATCAGAAAAAAAGGCAAAACATAAGCTTGGGGAATTTAATTCTTCCACAGACATGATGCTTTATGACTCTTGCAAAGGACTTATGAGAATAACCAAAATATCAAAAGACTCACGCGCTTCGCAGAAGAAATTGAAGAGGCTTTTGCATGGTCTATCTACAAACATGCTGTTATTAACAGAAGCACAGTTGTCATTGTGATCAGCATTATTTGGGAAACCAGGTTTCCACTGGAGTCCCACAGCACTGGTCCCATCAGACCAAATCCAAGTTTTCCTAAATAGGCCAAACCAAGAAGTGCCCTGGAGTAATGCTATTTCTTGTAACTGGCTATTCTCTGTGTTATTGGCTACAGTAGCCAAATCTGTGTGATACATGACGCAGTAAGTCCGACTTCCCGACCAGCTCATTGTGGGAGAAGAGACAGGAACATGTACTCCTGAGCTAGCTGTGGAATAGTAAAATGTAAAAATGTATCTTAACAGTAAAAGACAGCATGAATTTGACAAATAGAACCACAGTTAAACATGTAATCTTATATTTTCTAAATTGGATGAAACATATGTTGTAAGTATACTGTACACAGTCAAAGGCAATTGCAAATTTTAGGGAAAACATATTTAATCACATATGTACCAAATATAATCACATTACTTTTTTATAAAATACAATCATATAAACATATAAACTAAGGTTTGCTGTTATATTGTTTTTTAGAACTTATATGGATGAAATGAAAGGCCCAGGAAAGCGAGGTGCTTTCTCGCATAAGACCATGATAGGGAGAGATTGACCTTGGCCCAGATAAGCAATACACAAACAACGACAATGGGCTTTCTCCATGAGGTACTTTTCATTAAGGAGGAAGCCAGGCTGGAATGTGATGGTGTGAGAGGTTACTGTAGAGATGCAGGGCATGAGTGGGCTTCTGTGTAGCACTCATCATCTCTTATCAGAATGTGGATAACACCACACAAACTCATGGCAAATGCAAAATGCAGTTTAATCCACTGCATGAATACAATACATACAGACAATTGCATTGGAGAAAACATTGGCTAATACAAATTAAGTAATAATAACAAACTAAGATATACTGTATAAGGTACAGAACATGGCAAGGGGAACTTTGATTTGATTTGTAAATGACATTCTTTGGTTAACAGAATATATAAATAAAAATCTCCCACAAAATAAATCAAATTTTAGATGTTGGCTTACCATTGTAACATATGAAGGGTTTCAAATCTGTGCAGACATAATCGTCCCAGTATCCGCTTGAGTTTATGGCAACACAGGTTTGATTCCCACCAGCATTATCTGGCTGTCCAGGGGCCCAGTGGCTTAAAAGGAAATGACATGGAAGACAGGTCCAGTACCATACGTTATATCTATCGTAAAGTCCAATCCAGCCTGTTGTCGTCAGAGCATTCCTTGCTGCCTCAGCGTTTAACTTTTGCCAGTCATTATTAGTCTGTACAGTAGCCAAGTCAAGATAGTGTGTCCTGCAGTAAAGTTGTGCATTAACCCATGTTGATGGTTTTGTGATCAGGATATAATCATTACTGGCTGCTTGCAAGGCAATTTGGACAATACCTGTAGCAATATGTTATTTTAGAATCCATACATAACGTAAAATTTACATTTATTTAATTATACAAAAGTACACTATATACAAGTTATTCTACAGTGTATATATTATTTAAAGTTTTAAAATAAATAGTTACTGTTAACTTTAATGGTTATTATTCATTATCTTTAAATGAAAACCCCTTAAATGAAAGAACGTGGGAATATTTCTGAACATTTTCGACAAATTTAAAGCTAACTAAAGCATGAGATTTGCATAATGTTTGTGATATTGTAACATGCTTTCTATTAATAAGTAAAAATATTTTAAAAATATATATATTTAGAATAAAACTAATCAATGGACATAGAATGTAATCCATGCTATAGAATGACTCAGCACAGCTGACCATCACTCACTATAAAACATATTAAATCTCCCACGAAAAACACTGAACATGACCACAAAAGCATGAGCTTAAATCTTATTAATAAAAATCCTCTCACCAGTAACACGCAGTAGCAGACGAAGACTCTGCTTCATGATGGATGGGATTTGGAAGCACTGAAATAAATAAATTAGAAATAAATTATGTTCGACCACTTGAAATTTGTCCAGAAATTTAACTTAAATGCTTATTTTTATTTGCATTTTAAAGAACATAAATAAGGGCCATATTAAGATCTTGCTATTTGTTTTTATTTAAAAAAAAAATTTTATCTGCTGAGCAGAAATGAAAAATGTCAACTTTTATACCTGTCTATATATTTGTTTTTCTACAGCATACACTGAACAGCCAATGGTAAAACACAAAACATTATGTCCAGTATTGTGTAGGTTTCCCTTGTGCCACCTGGGCAGCCTCTCCAGACCCTCTCTGCGCATCACTTCACAATACCTCTGTGGGTGCTGAAGTGTCTGGCACCAAGACACTGGGAGCAGATCCTTTGCATGCTGTGGGTTGTGTGGGTGGGCCCTATGTAGATCAGACTTGTTTGCCTAGTGCATTCCAAGGGTGCTCAATCAGACAGGGATCTGTGGAATTTGGAGGCTGGGTCCCTAGTCTTAGGCTTTACCTGCACATTTTCAAATTTTTTGATGTCATGTGGTGGTGTTGAACCACAGTTGGAACACAGTGCTGGGAAAATTTGTAGTGATGTAGGAATATATATATTTGCTAAAAAAGAATCATGTAAAAGGCTTTGTCAAAATACAGAAAGTCATGTAAAATTGCATTTCAAATAATGCATTTATATAATTTTGATTGCCAGTTTGATGTTTTTAAGAATAGGCTCTTGATAACATCTTTGGAGCTTTCGGCTGCATCTTGTTCATTAGACTTAATTGCACACATTTGACTTAAGTTATGAAAAATTTAATAAATTATGTTTATGGCAGCAGTTTGCATTGGATTTGGTTAAACATTACAATGTGTACAATAATGACACTGCTGTGTTTATTTGCTTGGTATTCACAGAGAAAAGATAGTTAGGCATTAGATTTTTTTAAAATCAAGAATTAGACTACTGTAGCTTAGCAACATTTGCAAAATTGTGGTTTCACCCATACTTCCATACACCTTTTTTTGTTCACTTATGTTTGTTGTATTGAATTCTTTAAATTTTGTGCTTAAATTCTACTGTGTTCTTCATGTTTTACATAACAAGCACAACAATCTCACAGTGATACATAGTTAGAGAAAATGAAAAGGTGTGAGGTACAGTAGAAGAAAATGGCCTAATAAATGCAAAAGATGTGAAGAGAGACTGGTCGTTGTGTAATTGTTTTGCTGTACATTATAGTTCTCTGCAGTAGCTTATTTTACTACTGCTACTAAATATCACTTCATGTCACATGCACACCTCAACCACACTTTAAACAGACTCTAAAGTTCATTGTGAAGAATTTGCTCAGTTGCTCATACCTGACTTTACCAATACTTGGTTTTCTCATATCTCAATATGTTATATATTTAAGCCTGTTCTGTTTTCTGGTATTTGAATTTTGTGATACCTAGTTTTCTCATTGGCTGACCTTCTGTCTGTCTCTGTTTATGACTCAGTGTTACACCTTGGATGAATTTGACTGTGCTGTTTAATGTAAATACATGCTAATCTGCATTTGCATCTTCCAAAGCTTTTCTCAGTCTCTGACTATCACATAAACTTTAGGGTATTTTGGCTTGCACAGTGATTGTAAACATTGCAAACATTTTTCTTAATGGACATTGGAACACAGTCCAGCTACTGGGTGGTGTGTTAGGCATATACATACAATAATCACAAGCTTGCCATAAAGCCAGTCAAATCAGTTTTAAGTCTCTTTGTGTTTTAAATATCAGTTGGTTTACATTTTACTCCTAGGCTTTCATTCGCCATAAGAAATATTTTGTCTTCTTTTTCTTTTCTTTTTTTTTTTTGCTTCCATTAGGGGGCACCGCATCGGTCCATTTTTCTCCATCTAACTCTGTCTACCACATCTTCCTTTGTCACTCTAACATCCTTCCTGTCTTCCCTCACCGTATCCATAAAACTCCTCTTCCTCTTTTCCTCCTGCCTGGCAACTACATCTCTAACATGCTCTTCCTGATGTACCCTTCATTCCTCCTCTGCACTTGTCCAAAACAGCTTAACTGCCTCTCTAGCTTTGTCCCCAAACCATCCTACCTGCACTGTCTCACTAATATACTTATTCCTAACTTATTCCTAACTTAAAGCAAATTGCATGATCTTCAGCTCATATCTAAGTCATAATATGCTCACACAAAATTAGAAAGTGCTCAGCAACCATGTCACCTGTTTTATAGTAGTCATGAAAAATATATATATCTATTGGATAACCAGTGTCCTACCTTAAATCAGTGTATTTTAACATCCTGCTGTTGTATGTAAGAAGTTATCACTTATTAACAGTGCCGCTGTTGTCCACTGCCTGTACAAATCCAAATTCAGCAAGACAGTCTCTCTAGTGGCTCTTTGCTTGGTGTTTCTGCCAGATCTGGAATGTTCTTTAATTTGCTGTGTCAGATTTTAAAATCTGAACTCTTTATAGTTATAAAGGTATAGCATATACTGTAATACTGTATATATTGCATATTGGTTAAATCCTTCTATGTATGTGCCGTGGCCTGCTTCTGTTTGATATTTACATTTACAACTGTGATTATTGCTAATGATAAGAAACTTGCTTCTATTTTTCAATTGGAACATTGGCACGTGGGAGAAGAGGCATCCAGTAGAGAGACAAGTCCATCACTAGTAAGTATGGAGTGTAAAATAATTTGAATCCTATTATCCTATTGTCCTATTATGGTGATTAACAAGGGAACTCCTTCAACTTTGGATCATTTTGAATCCAAGTTTTTGCTATGTACAGTAGGGATTCTTCCAGTATTGTCTCACCTTTATGAGCCTGTCAGTGGTGAAAATAAGTTGTTTACACTTATGTACATGCTCGTCCCATTGGATTACCTTGCCAAGCCATTTTATAAATGCTGGTTGTAGTGTTCAAACTTGATACTGGACTGACTACGAATTTATTCTCACTTAGTAAAAAAAAAAAAAAAAAAAAAAAGTCTCTAAGTTGAAAAGTTCTTGAGTTTCCCTTTAACATATTCAGTATTAAATATGATTTCAAATACGGTGGTATGTTTTAGATTTTACCTACCTGCACTGTATAATTAGGATTCTGAACTAAAAAGTAAAGTTATTTGTTCACCTACATTATAAGAACTATTATCGGCCTTTCGGTTGCTCCCGACAAGGGGTCACCACAGCAGACCATCCAGTCTGCACAGGTTTACGCCAGATACCCTTTTCTGACGTAACCTACCTATTTTATCTGGGCTTGGGATCGGCACTGCATCAAGTAGCTGGAAATCGAACCGGGGCCTATCGCACGGCAAGCAAAACACCTACCAGTGAGCCACCAGTGCCCTATACCTACATTATTAGAACCTATACAGTGTAAAAACAAGTAAAAACAAATCACCACATTGTACTTTATTTGTAATAAAGTTCCCAATCCATCTTTAATTGGAATATTAGGAATCTTGTTTGAAAATGTTAATTTCTTCATATGTTTTTAGTCAAGGATATTTCACAGCAAGTTTGTGAGAGCAAATCTTCCTTTGTTAACGCTCAATAGTCTAAATATTTCATTTTTTTTTATTTTTAGGATTGTACTGTAATGCAATAAAAATATTTTCATTTTATTTTGCATCATACTTATACTATACTGTGTCACAGTTCTTCAGGTTATTTTACAAATGTTATTACAATCTTGAGTTTGTGTTAACACTTTATTGAACATGTGTATTCATAGGGATTTATGGAAAATGTGTAAAATAACAAGATTTCTTTTTTAAACTTGTGTTGTTGCTTTATTTGAAAGTGTTTGATCTTATAAATTTAGGAAAAATCTGTAAAATATATATTTTTTATCTGCTAAACTTCTAGTGCTGTTTGTTTAATAAAGGTGTTTAATCGTATAAACTTAGAAAACATCTGTTAAATAACACTGTTTCTCCTCAAAAAATTAAATAACAATTTCTGTAAATTTAATGTTTTTGAACATACTATGAATTAGATTATTTTACCTTAATTTTAGTAAATAATTAGTAAAAAGTTGTTAGTCTTTTGATAGCTTTACAGTGTTCATTTATTTAGTTTAAGTATATCCAAGACATGGAATTGTTACCAGAACAATGTGGATGATCAGGTTTTCCTGACCGAATAAGAAGACCAAATTGCAACACTCTATTGATTCTAGGTTTCTTGCATTCAGGGCTTACCAACAATTAAATTCAGAATATTGTCACCAGCTGAAAAATTCATAAATGAAGGAAAGAGAAATCCATTCATCATGAAAAACAAAACCAAACAAGCATCATCAACAGCAAAGGCAAAAGTATAACATCAAATCATACCTGAAGTTTAATATTTTGAAAACTGCTGTTTCTTTAATGGCTCAGGAATGGTTAGGTCTTGGTCGCAGCCTTTAACTTTTTGCGAAGCTTAACTGGCTGCTGAGCTTTTATAATAACAGATGTGTCATGCAAACTAGTTCTCTCCTTGAACACACATGACCGTGACTGATTTCCATTTCAACTTTTTCTGAAACTGTGCTTTAATCAGTCTTCTTATTTGAACAAAATCAAAGAGCGTGTACTGTACATGATTTTTTTTTGCAAAAAAATTCTTGTGCATTTTCAAAGTTTATATAAAAAAAAAAGGTACAAGGAGATTTATAAGCAATGTACTTTGGATTGCAAATATAATGTTCCCAGGGAAAGTTTGCAGTCAAAATTTTATGATAAATGAGTTGGGAAGCCTGACAGTGAACCTGGCAGCTTTGTTATTTTTAAAGCTGATTATCAGTGAAATAAAATTTTAAAGAAATAACCCTATAGTTGGAATTTACTTTGGACATTATAGTTATGTAAGTGTGCACACAGCTGATTTAATTTTATTTTATTTTTATATAAATAAGTGTATATGTCATTTTATATTTGATTTTATTACTCATTCACTGACATTCAATTTTATTTGTATAGCGCTTTTAACAATTGACATTGTCCCAAAGCAGCTTAACACAATCAAAAGAATTATTT
>JAQMYJ010000013.1:15483248-15499527 GCA_030014305.1 Clarias laeviceps | reverse complement strand
GTTGACAAGTGGGGCTTGAAAATTCGCCCACCCCCTTAAGTGGGGAATGACAGAAAATGTTTGAGAACCACTGTATTTATTCAACAAAGATTTATTGCACTCAAGTAGAAAAAAACAAAACAAACATTCAGTTATAATAAAGTGCTGGAGTAAAATAGTTTCTTTTCTTTGTTTCAGACCTCTTAAATTGAATAAAGTTTTAAGCTGTTGAACATAAGAAAAAGTTAACTATAATAAATAAAAAATAATTAACTAAACCTGTGCTTTTTGCTACAATTGGCACAGAACCTTATAGGTAAAACTGAGCGCGCGGATTAACAAACTGAGATGCGTTTCTTAGCCCCACCCCCGTGAAAACTGCGTTTTTAGAGAGAGGTTTGCCCGTGAATGGTAGTTCACATACCACTGAGCTTCTATGGATTCTATGGTTTTTTTAATCCCTGGAATTGAATAGACAGAGAATTTTATAGTTATGTAGTATTTTAAAGTTATGTAGTATTTTCTTTACTGGTCTTGAAAGCAGTTTACTTGGTGGACTAGTGGTTAGCACTCAGTACTATAAAAGCTACTATAGCAGTGTAAGTGTTTCATGTATAGTACAGTATGTATTTACACTGAGAGATAAAAATGAATGCTGTTAATCACTGACGTTTTGTGGTCAGGTTTAAAGTCATTGTATTGGGGTTTTTATTTCAAGGTAATCCCAACCTCAACATTTGTCTGATGACAGTTCATCAAAGTATTTCCAACTTAACAAAACAACCGAATGTTAATGGTGTCCCAACGTCCAGGACCTCGGCACAATTATATAACAACCACAAACTTGGAATGCGTTAGATGTGTTAAACCAAAGGAAGATGAAACAATTGATACATCAAATGGTACACTAGTAGAACAAAGTGGAAGATCAAACATTAAAACATATTTTGTCTGATAGTCCACACAATTTTAAAGCAGAATTTTAACACTTCTTTTCTCTCTCTTTTTTAGACGTGTTTACTTTAAACTGTGCTGAGTTCTTAATCGTGGGAAAATACGGTTCCTCTGTGATTCTCCCATGTTGGCTCACCCCTGAGATCAATGCGGAAACCTTGGAGATTCGTTGGTATCGACCAGAGAAGTTCCAAGCTCCATTTCAGTTTTATCAGAGCGGTAAATTCAATACGGCTCATCAGGGGACATACAAGAATCGGAGCTCATTGAGTCCAAGAAACCCTCAGTCTACTGGGCTGAAACAAGGGGACGTCTCCTTGAGGTTGGACAACATCGGTATGTCAGATATAGGTATTTTTCACTGCTACGTGAGCGGAGACAAATCATATCAGGACAAGTCTGTAAACCTCAGTTTCACTGGTGAGTAGATGTTTGATGAGGTTCGATTGATGGATGTATTAATGGATGGATGGATGGAAATTGATTTAAGTTCTCACCCTCCCTATACAATCCCTCTTTTTTCTGTCTCGACTATGTTCCCCCTCTCAGCTCTAGGCTCTCCGGCTCGCCTTTCTCTGCAGCACCTGCAGGACTCTGTGAACCTCAGCTGTTCTTCCTGTGGCTGGTTTCCTCAACCGAGGCTCCTGTGGAACTCTTCAAATGAAAAAGGAGATGCTCTTTCTAATACCCAAACTCCCATTTACCATCAACAAGAGAATGGACTGTTTTGTGCTTACAGCTGGGTCGTCCTCTCATCTTCATTCTCTAAATCAATCTCTTGTTCTGTCACTCTATCAGAAGATCAGAAGAGGGATGTGAGCTTCGATTTAGATGCCCGTCCATCAGGTTTGCTATGAAAACATTATAGATGTAGAAATATAGTACATGCAATTTGTTTTTGGCAGAGGGTGTTGATTAATTGTTCAGTATATAACAGCAACTCTGATATTAGTACAGATTCTCCGAATGTAATTCAAATTACAGGTTTAAGTGAGCCTTTAAAGTTCCTGTAGTGACAGCCCGTACAGAGGGACCCGACACCCCGCATCTAAGACTTATAATAAACAATAATTGAATTGAAAAAAGCAAATGTGTAATTGTTGATATCATGAACTCTGGAGACGCAGGTAAATGTTTAACGTGATTTTGCAGTCTCAGCGATTTGTAATAGCACGTTTTGAGGCATTTTACAACATTAATTGTCTTATAATGTCGATCAGATTAGGTAGACCTAATCACTGCTTGTGTGTTAACACTTAAACTCTTTTACCTCTTTTAGATGATACTAGTGGATCGTGGAAGAT
Source organism: Clarias laeviceps (assembly GCA_030014305.1). NCBI lineage: Eukaryota > Metazoa > Chordata > Actinopteri > Siluriformes > Clariidae > Clarias > Clarias laeviceps. The sequence continues at coordinate 15,497,290 of JAQMYJ010000013.1, read as the reverse complement.
ACTTTTCGGTCTATTGCTGTTCTGTTTACTGGCAACACTGATCGGCGTTGGGCTCTACAAAATATACTCCGCACGAATAAAACATGGTCAATATTCTATTATTTAAATACAGTTTTTATACAATTTATGAAATGCACTGTTGCATTTTTATTGTCTTTTTCATAATTGTGTATTTGTGTTGTAGATTACATGCCAGGTAAGACTTTTTCTCATCATTCTTTCCCCCATATTATTGCTTGATTTCATTTTCCTAATGACTAAAAGTCTAATGTGCTGCAGAAAATTGTCATATGTTTGTTCTGAAATTGATTTATTACTGATTTATTTTCAGTTAAGATGAAGGTTTTGGTAGACTTGACTCAAGGTATGATTATTATTATTTTTTTTCTACTACAAAAGAATGGCGTAATGGTGTATGTTTCCAAAATAGTCTCTAGATCAGTGGTTCTCAACCTTATTCTTGAAGGACTGCTGCCCTGTATATTTTAGTGTTTTCTAAAATATGCTCTGGCGGCATGGCGGCTTAGTAGTTAGTAGCACTGTCACCTTGCACTTTCAAGTCCTGGGTTCAATCCCTGTATTGGGTCAGTGTGCATGGAGTTTGCAAGGTTTTCCCATGCTTGGTGTTTCCAAATTGCCCGTAGTGTGTGAATGCGCGTGTAAATGTTGACCGGAGGTCCTACTACGGTAGTGCAAATGGGAACAAATATAGTAGTCACAATTGGCCTCCATTGTACCTAGATGGAAGTTATGCTTTACCCCACCCACTTCAAATATACTGCATTTCAGGCCCTCTCTTTGTTGCTCCCAGCTCTTCAAGCCTAGTTTCTGAACAAAGCAAAACAAACAAAAAAAAAATCTGTCAGTCAGTTTTTTTCCTGTTACGTCACAACAGACATCTGCAGTCAGCAAGTCCTGTTAGACTTGATTAGTATACTGTAGATTATTTCTAGTACTGTGGTATGTTTTAAGTACCGGTATACCAGGCAACACTACTGGAGACCCATCTGAATGACTAAAATGACTAAAATGAGAATTCTGCATAATACATCCCCTTTTAACCAGGCTGTAACTGGGTCATGCAACAGGATAATAATTCCAAACATACTACAAAATAACAACTGACTGGATAAAAAAAGGAAAAAAAAAAAATCAGTGTTGGAATGGCCAAGTCAAAATCCGGATCTCATCCACATTGAGATGCTGCAGTAGGATCTTAAGAGAGCAGTGCTTAAATAAATGCCCTAAAACATGAATGAACTAAAGCAATGTTCAAGAGTGGCCCACATTTTCCTTTTCCCAACTTCATTGTGATGTGTTTTTTTTTTTGTTTTGTTTTTTTGTCCGAGCAAATTGAAGGAGTGGGGAATTTCATAAAACTGTTAATGTATGTAATATGAGAGAGAGGTTATGAGAGAAAAAGTTATATGCCGTTTGTGTTTACCCATTTGCCTTGTTTTTACCAGGTAAAGTATCTGCTACACACTGGTCGGACCTGAAGGAAGAAGAGTCTGGTACGTCTCCTTTGTATGAAATACTAGCATACTCAGGAGTGCAGGAGTTTTATATTAGGGATGCTGGGATATTTTTTAAAGCAGCAAATGTCTAAGCCTATTTCAGTAGTTGCACAGCAACGTCACTTCCCACTTCCTTATCAGCATATTGTATAAGTGTTACAGTGAGCCTATTTGTCGCATGCTAAAATGTGACTTTTAAAGTAATTATGTTTTTCTTCCTTCACAGTGACCATCACATTAAATATGGAGAAGTGTGAGAAAGATTACCTACGAATTAATAGTACTGGTGATCTGGTGAGAGACACCCCAGAGGCTGTTGTGAAGTATGAAGGACATGGTTTTCCTTATGAATTGTGTGTACAGGGAACAAAAACACTTCCACCCCGTCGTGCCTTTTGGGAAGTTGAATTAAAACGAACAAATGTCCCAACTAAAAAGTCATGGCTGATTGGAGTTGCCAGATCTCCATGTACCATACGTGACAAGAAGAGTGATTTTACACAATCAGACGGGTTTTGGTTTCTGTATTCAGACCCAGAAAAAGGCGTTTGTGTTAACTCTGAACCAGAAGTTACACTTGTGGTAAAAACACCACCAGAGCGCATTGGAGTTTTGCTAGATTTTGAGAAAAGTCAGCTTGCATTTTACAACCTTACAAAAGGTGTGAGTCTCTTAACAATGCTAAACAATGTGAAAGGTGTCCTTGTGCCTCTGTTTAATCCAGGGATAGGTGATGAGTCTCCACTAAAAATAATTAACCCAGAGGTCAAAACTCAAAACCAACCTAAAGAGAGTGGTGGTGCTCATGCTAGCAATGCAAATCAACATGAAAACACCAAACCTAACTCTAATTAGGAATGACTGGGCGTTACTTTTTAAACTGGTTATACGAGGGTGAGTCAAAAATTATCAGCACTCGTTATATTAAAACTTCTGTTGGCTTCACTCACTGTCTTATTAGTGCTTTGTGTTCAAGGCTACTGTTTCCCTGTCACTGCTGTGCAGGTGTGAACGTGTTACATCAGTTCATTTGTAACTGCAGTCCGAGCAAAATTGGATGTCCTGGTGATTTGCATGAAAGAAGACCAGTGTACAGCAATTTTTTTTTTGTGGTCTGATGGTGCACCTGGTGCCAAAACTCACAGAAGAGCATAAACAGAAGCGTTTGGATACCTGCAAATTACCCCAAATTAGGAACGATACTCTAAGGAAAATGAAAGTTTCTTAAAAAGAATCATTACTGGTGATGAGACACAGATTCATCACTACGAGTAAACGGCACAGTATGGAACGGAAAAATCCACAGAGGAAAAAGTTTAAAAGTTAACCGTCAGCTGGAAAATTCATCAGCTCTTACAGTTTTCTGGGATTCTCAAGGGCCAGTATTGGAACATTATTGGGAAAAATGTTGAACAATCAACAGTGCTCATTACGGTAAGACGCTTATTGCAGCGCTGAAGCCTAAGCATCAGATTAAATGCTGAGAGCCACACTCTTGAAGTGTTAAAGCATCCATTCTATAGTCCTGATCTCGCATCATCAGACCAGACACCATTTCACCTGTTTCGGCTCCTGAAAGCAGCCCTACGAGGGCGAAGATTATTGGGCAAGGACAAAGTGTATTGAAAAGTAAGGAGAATATATTCAAAAATTTTGTACAGTGGAACCTTGGATTGCGAGCATTATTCGTTCCGGAAGCATGCTTGTTTATCAAAGCACTCATATATCAAAGCAAATTTCCCCCATAGGAAATAATGGAAACTCAGATGATTTTGTTCCACAACCCAAAAATATTAATATAAAAATAATTCATACAAAATGTAAAAATAAAAAATAAAACAAATTAGCATGCACTTTACCTTTGAAAAGAATCATGACTGGTGTTAAGACGAGAGCAGGAGCAACTTACACACACGTCACTACACTTGGACACAAAAAATAAAAGTCGTTGACTATACGAGTGACGCACATGCACTGTCACTGAACATGGGAGACGATTTCCCACAATCCCACAGCACGAGAGAGAGAGAGAAGAACCTTTGGCTTAATTGTGATCACGTGGCGCTTGGCAGAAAAAGCGCATGTGTACTACAGTACTTGTATATCAACACCCCGCTTAACAAATAAAAATGTATTAAAAAAATTCTTGCAAAACGCTCACAGACTAAGTTGCTCGCAATCCAAGATTTTACTGTAATTGTCTTTTCTAAAAGTTAATTCAAAATAAATTCCGCACCCAGAGTCTGTGTTGATATACAAGTACTGTGGTACACATGCGCTTTTTCTGCCAAGCACCACGTGATCACAAAAATTTTTGACTCACCCTCGTAATTGTTTAGTTCATAAACAGTATGAAAAAGCATTAAAAAAGAAAAAAAGTAGTATTGAGTAACTTTAAACGTTTTACATTTTACATTTTAAAATTAGACTCTACAAATGTTCCTGAGTTTGTGTGTATATTTAAGTTCATCACTTCTAAAACTGAACATAATGAAGGTTTTGTAATACTTATTAATTTCATAAAACTGTTGACAAGTCCAAAACAAAAGTTTTATGGAGTTTGCGGCAATTGAAAGTCATCAGCATATACCGTATATAATGATACTAATTTTACTTTGTCAAAAGATTGTTACTTGTAATACATCCATGTTGATTTTCCTTCCTTGCAAGTTTAAGGGCCGTGACACTTGTAACAGGTACTTACTTGCTTTTAACAGCTCTACAAGTAATAATACTTTTTTGTAGTTGTTGACAAATTGCAGTGGCCTCAGGGTAATGGGTCTGATGGTAAAAATACATCATACCACACTGCTGTTAATTATTTTCCTAGAAGAGAATCTCCTGACATATTTAAATTTTTTACTTAATACAGGGGGCCTGTAAAAGAAGCACCTATTCACTACATTTCCGCAACTTTTCTAGACTTTTATGTGTTAACTTAATTTTTTAAGCCCACTTCAAAATAAGCTAATTTAGGTTCTACTACTGTCTTTAACGCCTCGGAGGAGACCTTTTTGTGCCCTAATTTAAGTTTGAGTTGCACCTCTTTAATTCTAGTGAAAAATTCTCGAGTATAATTTTAGGTATTGAAGATATTGTCTGAAAATATTCAAATAAGAAGAACATTTCTACACTACCAAATAGTTATGACGTGTAAAGGTGATAAATCTCCGTAAACTTGTATTTTTGTTTTTATATGTGTATTGTTTGTATCTCTAGTCAGGGATAATGTTTAATGTGATTTAGACCGTAGTTATCATTTGTAAATATAAGAATCATGTTGTTAAAATTCTCTGATGCAATCACTATTTTTGCCACTACAATAAACCTTTTGAAGCTCCCACACACAATTTACTTACAGTAAATGTACAAGTTGTATATCTTTTTTTTTCATCAAGCCCCGTTCCATTTAAGTAAGAAGTAGCAACATATATGCGTTTCATTTCATATTCTAATGATTAACATGTATCTTTTTGTTCATTATTTACATAAACTATACCACTAACTACTGTATAACATTAACTATAAGCTATGAGTTATATTTATATTGTGTGCGAATGTGTTTTTTCTTTCTTTTTTTTTTATTGGTTTGATAATGATAGAAACTAAATGTAAATCTGAATCTGGAGGACTGATTGTAAAAGACTGGACAATTTAAGGAGCTAGTTATGTTATAGGGCATCTAAAATTATTATTGTTATCTAAAAATGATAGACGTTTTCAAAGTGGAAAGGTAAATAAATATAATCAATCACACTAGACAAATATAATCTTTGGAGAAAATATGACGTAGGGGTTTCTAGCCCATATGGTTACAAGATACAAGTGCGTATATGAGCGTGTGTTTGTGTAAGTCAAGGGATCGAGGCTTGGTCCACTCAATGCAGATGCCCCTCCCCCTGTACCTGAAACTCACAGGCACAGGGAATCTATCGATCAAAGTTTAAAGCCAATGGGACGCCTGTGCTATTTTTACTTATATCAGAAGAACCGTAGGTGCTAGAGCTTTGGTTTTTGGATTTTTTTTGAGAGAGGAGGCTTTCAAACTGAGTCAGGATGGCAATTTTCCCCAAAGTGCTTCAGAAGCATTTTTCAGTGTCTCTCCTGAACACTCTACAGAACCCATTAAGGTCTAAGGAGTGATTATGCATTGATTTCAGTGCCGTCTTTGAAGAAAAGTATTAGTTTGAAGAGGATACAGGACAGTGAAATAGAAGTTTTATTTCATTGCACGCGGAAGACCTGGCTGAACGTTTGTTTTGTAGTGGTGCAGGCAAATTCCAGGGCGATAGAGCCGCCTGGTACAGAATCAGAAATACAGGAATTTTGGAAAAACCAGTTCCGATCCCTTAGAAGGGGAGGAGCGGAAAGCGCTCTAAAGGGCACCTCTAACTAAACTTTTTTACTTCCTGAACTTTTTATAGATAATATTGCTAGGTCACACACTAATTTTTTTATATAATTTTACACACCCAAGTGTGTTGGCCTTAATGAACCTTTGAGCAAAAAACTAAAAGCTATTCTGTTTGGATAAAGTGCCGTTTTGCACGATCTGGCTTCTTTATTGTCCAGTTTTGGAGCATGATTAGAAGTAGTGCAGCTATGTGAATTAACTTTGCTTTTACTTTATATGATGTAAACACACACCCACCCCTACCTGTTTAAGTGTAACTTTCTCTACTCACAAGTAAATTATGTAAATAAACAGCATTTCTTTTGAAGTTGTGATTATTTTTTTGTTGTTGCATGAACTCAAATACAGATATAATATTTATTAACACTACAGTGCTGTTGGATGCTTATTAATTCATATAAGAATTGGAATCACTACCATGTTGCAGTGGTATGAAATTGAACATATGCCAATGTAGTCTCTGTTAGTCATGTGTTTTTTTTCCTCACTTAACCTGATAAATCCATTACCAATAGGCACCAAACTCCCCTTGAGTGGCTGACTACATTTAAAGCAAGTACAAATTGTAAAAATGATTTCTTTATTTTATTCTTCTTTTTTGTTGTTGCAAACTTGGTGGATGGTAGCCAGTATGTGGCACTCTCACCTCCACCAGTCATGGAACAAACCCCAACCATTTTGCGGGTTGCACAAGTCAATGCACCCCCTAGTGCTCATCCCAAGCCCTGAAAAAGTGGGAAGGTTTGCATAAGGAAGGTCATCCAGCGTAAAAACCGGTGCCGCATACAATCTGCAGACCTGGTGATTTGCTGCGGTGGCCGCCTCAAAAATGTGGAGCAGCCAAAACAGTTGGTTGACTCCCCCTAGTGGTAGAAATGATCACAGGTTCAAAAGTAGTTCGACTTCTTTTTACATCCCTCCATCTATCTAATACAAAAGCTGAAATTAAGCACACAGTACAAGCTACAAAATGCAAATAAAGGTGTTATTTCTTGCAGTGACATACATTAGTCCATGTCTCTAAACAGCCTTTCTTCTAAAATCTTTACAATGCCATTTAAGAAAACACAGAAAAAAGAAAAAAGATCCAAAAATGTAGCACTTTTATATAAGTCGATATTTACAGAATGTACACCTTCACAAGTCTAGCTAGCAAGCTAATACGAGTTCATTGTTTTATACTATAAATCAACATACAGTCAATGGTCTGGGGACGGAGGATTTAAAAATAATAATAAAAATATATAAAACCTAATGGATAAAATAACGTTCAAGTATGTGTGTTTTTGTGGAAAAGAAAAGAAAAAAAACAGGAAAAAGGAACAGTGTAAAAAGGAGAAACTGATCACACTGAGGGGTTTTTAGCTTATAGAAAATACTGCTGAAGTATAACCGTAAAAACAAACTGTAAAAATTCAGATTGCTTGTAAGATAATTATCGGGTGAAAAAAACAAAAAATAATTCTACAGGGATTCATCCTTTTCTTGGTCGATGGAAAAATCAGCACTAACAGCATAGACAAGGCAAAGACCAGGCTTAAACAATGTTTGAAAAATAATAAAAGAGAGAACAGGAAATCCTTGGCTAGCTTAATTATTACAAGGTTAAGTTCATGTTTATAATACAGGTTTGCATCTACACAGCCTTTTTCAGGTGAGAAAAAAAAAAAGTTTTTCGTATTCCTTCGGCTTAATTTAGCGATAATCAGTTCCAGTCCCTTGGGGTGTGTTTTAAATCAGTTTGTTTTGAGTAAATATATTATTACAAATGGATTCTTTCTAATATTTAGCTTTCTTCTGACATGTAAATGGCTTACTTTAATAATACCTTATATTTCTAGCAGTAAACGGTGACGTTGTCACTGCAGTACCTAAAATAAATCGCTAGCTAGCTAGCTACTTTGGTAGTTAGCAATTAATTGATTTATATAATAAAGATACTAATAATACACAATAAGTTATTAAAAAATAGCCAGCTGGATGGTGAACTTGGTGGTTAATGAAATAAATATAGCTGGTTTGAGGTACACTGGGCGTTGAGGGGTTGTCCATGAAATAAAGTGTTACAGACAATAAACAGTACATTGATTTGATAGCAATAGGCTAAGATGGTGAAAATAGGTTGATAATTAGCCACAACCACTTTTAAATAAACATGTAATATGTACTTAAATGTAAAAAGTTACTTAAAACATGGGTAGATTTTTGACGGGAAAAAAAAACAAACAAAAAAACAAAGTAAGCTAGCTAAGATTGTGGTTAGCACCTGTGAGTAATATCTGAGGTAAAATAAATGGAAGTAAACTGAGGGGTTGTCCTTGGAATACCCAAGATGTTAGTTAACTAAGATTACTCTGCAAAGAACTTTATTAAAAATAGCTAGACAGATTTCAATAATGAAAGTTTGTCAAAGTGTGTAGCTTTTTCTCTTCATGAAGTAAAACGTAAAAGACAGTAGCTAGATTAGTGGTATACTGAGGGGGTTGAATACTGAGGGAGTAGCTAAAATAAATAGTTTGCTAGCTACCTACTATAACTCATTTTATTCTACTTTACTTCATACCTTAAGTAAAATAAAAGCTTATTAGATAGCTGCTATTATATTATTTTTTCAGTTTATATCATAAATACAGTAGCTGGTTAGCGTTACACTGCTCGGTTGTCCTTGTATCTATATATAACTGGCTTGGTAATTAGCTACTACCTCTCTATAGACATTACATGAGCTGGTGTTTTAGTAAACATTCTAGATGTCTTTATAACAGCATTCTGCAATGTAGTCGTCACTTGATAATGGATATTGGTACTGGTACGTCACCTCAAGAAGGACTGGAACCGAGAACCACCTTTATAACCTCAACTAGACATATCAGACTTACATAGTAGACTTACTGTGAAAGTTCCTCTGGAACATGAAGATAATATGGTCCCAAAATAATTGCTTGCCAAATGACGGGTACAGAAATTTCAGATCTTTATATAGAAGTCTATCACAATCGGTCCAACAGCGAGACTCCACTGGACAAACATGATTAGCATCGTCGTATAAAAGAAAAAAAAAGAAAGGAAAGAAAAAAAAAAGTTTGTAGAGGAATAATTACATCCTTTGCTGCGGTTCAGCTGCTTTTGTCAGGTTTGAGAGATTTCGGGGCACGAAGCAGTGCTTTCCACAAACACGCCTCAGTCTCAACACCGTGATGTGGATAAGAGGTCAGTTCATAGTCTTATACTGACTTATAACACTGTGTATGTGTGTGTAAGCAGAAATGTGTAAGGACACAAAAATGTGTGTGTTTAGGGGCAGGGGCAATTACTTAGTCCATCATTCCGGAGTGTGTGTGAGAAATTAACGGACACACTCATATACAGCCACTCACAATGTACAAAGGGTGTGTGTGTGTGTGTGTGTGTGTGTGTGTGTGTGTGTGTGTGTGTGCGTGTGTGTGCGGTCAATGAAAACACTGATAATCAGCAATCCAAAAAATGTGTGCGGTCACTTATTCAACCCATCGTTCAGGGACTGAATGTGCGACTAAGAGTCTCTCCCTTGGTATACTCATGTATATGTGTGTGTGCGCGTGTGCGTGTGTATGTGCGTGTGTTGAGCTAACAGGCGGCCGCTCAGCCGCGTCCCTGTTTCTTCAGTAGTTGAATCCGGTTGTGGCAGTAGAATTTAATGGCTCTCCAGTCACGCTGGTTGCTCACCAATAGGGGGCAGTGCTGCAAACATCGCTCGCAGTCTGCCTTGGCCGGGACGCGCAGCTCCATGATGTTTCGCTTCAGGTGCGTTTCCACGGCAACCCGTTCCGCTTCGGTCCACGGCCTCTTCAGCACGCCGCGCTTGCCTGTAAGGTGGGGGGAAATTATTTGCCTGAATGCCAAAGCATGACCATTTTAAATTGTTTTTTTTTTGTAAAATAGCTGAAATTCAATCTTCACTTCAAGCTTAAAGTAACATTTTGGAGGTTCTGAGGTTGCATGTGGTCACAGTTTTGCCACCGTCGACTATTAGGGCATTTTCATATGCTCAGGAACGGTTGCTCCCCCCTCCCTCACTGTCTTTTGTGCACCATTCTCGAGGCAGGGTTGTGTATTTACACCCCTCCCCCCCAATACATCAGGTGGCACCTACTTGTTTTGTTTGTTTGTTTGTTTGTATTACTATAGGATTTATTGCCATATCAGCTTCCCAGGCTATTCCATGGCAGATTCATATCAAATATTAAGCTGGTTTATTCGAACCAATATTATATTATGTTATAATGCAAGTGATTTTGTGGGAAAGTAAAAAAAAAAAAAAAAGGATATAATAATAATACATAAAAATAAATAAATATCACATTACAGCATGGTCTTGGCCAGAAGAACAAGATTTTACATTAGACTCTTTAAGTGCACTTTAGATATAAATTGTAAACGTTTTTCTGGTTTTGTCCTGCAGAATATATTTTTTTTATCTTGTTCTGGTAGAAATTGTTTTCTTATAATATTAAAACTTGGGCAGTCCAAAAGTATGTGCTTTATGGTTAGAGTAGTTCTACAGCGCTGGCATTTTGAATCCTTTAATAAATACGCATGGGTTAAATTTGTATAGCCTATACGGCACCTTGTACATACGACCTGGTCGTCTCTTGATTCGAAGGGGCGATACTTGTTTTGTAAGTCATATTAAGCAAAAGAGAAGAAGAGATAAAGGAAGTAAACTTTCACACTATGCCTAATATCATTGATATTAAAAAAAATTATATAAAAAAAAAAACTTTAAAACCAACGCTATCGTTGGCCTTCCTACTTTGTCAGCTATGGATTTGAGGAGACAGTGATCTATTTCTTGATCTTGGGTCTGTTCACTTCCATATTTGATTTAATTCATGTCTGACCAAAGTCTGGTTCATTTTGATCAGTGGGAATACAATCGTTCTGTGCTCAGGAACCGTTCCAGCGTACGCTAGAAAAGGTGGTCTCAGGAACGGTTCCTGAGCACAGAACGATTGTATTCTCACTGATAAAAATGAACCAGACTTTGGGCTCAAAGTGTTCTTGGAAACAATCCCGGGGCCCTAATGTGAAAACATCCTTAGTTCCAACATGAAATGTGCTTCCATTTCACAATCCAATCTTACCCTGTCATACATGTTCTCTCATTAAACACGTAAGGGAGTAAGAAAGTTGTAAAATGGTTTGTGCCTCGTGTGAATGTTCCAGCGAAGCTAGCACACGCCATTTCTGAAGAATAAAATTACTGCCCTGCATCAAACAATGGAAACAACTAATGTAATTTAAAATGACTGAAACTGGGTTAAGAATCCTTTATCTTGTATTACATTATGAAAACCTGGAAGGCTTGTGGTAATAAAAATGGCAAAAGGTCATGTGGTCTGATGAGTCCAGATTGAGTCAATTCCAAAGCGATGGGTAAGAAGGGAAGCGAATGAAGCGATTGACAAGCCTCTGGAGGCAGTGTTATGATCTGGGGTCGCTTCAGTTGCTCAAGTCTTGGCTCAGCTGACGACCTGAATGTACTGAGTGACCAGGTTTATCACATCTTTGAGAGTTTTTCTTCTCTGATGAACCAGAACTGGACTCTCCACACTGCACTCTGTTATCAAAGCTAAACACTGTCAAAAGCCACTTTTACCTGAATCGAGCCACTTTTACCTGATTTTATTTGTGAGCTCCGTCTCTTGTGAGAACCCGAGGGGGAGGGTGTAGTGGGTGAGGGGACGGGACTGGCGCTGGTTTTAGGAGGCGCTCGGCCATTCACTCCTGCTGTCTTTGCCACCTCTATTCTCTCGTTACTCTTCTCACCCTCTCCATCCGACTCCTCTGAGAAAGAATCCGCCGAATTACCGGACATTACTGAAAGGGAAGAAAAAAGACAAAAATGACACGAAAATAAAAATCAGCAGTCAAACAACTGAGTAAAATCAATAAATAAAACAACAGAATCCCCACTTAGTGATTTTTCTGACTGGATGCATTCATGGTGCACATTTTCCCCTTCTGGCTTTCGACTCTCACCGTCCAGCTCGAGGCAGATGTGCTTGAGGCTCATCCCTCTGAACAGCACGCCGTCTCTCTCCCCGTACAGCACGACGCGTCCCACTCGGCCCATCAGCGCCGGGTCCTGGCCGATCCGGGCGCAGCTCTGGGTGACGTGGTACTCGCTGTGCAGGAAGTGCTCGAGCCTTTCCTTCTCTCCCTCGTCCATCAGCAGGAGCTGGGTGAGGATGGCGACTTGCCTTCGGGTGCGCGGCGACGTCAACGCCGCAGGGTTTTTGGCCCCGCTGGCACGCGCTAACCCGCGCAGGAGGTCTGTGCCGCGCAGAGGAGTTGCGGGCGAGTGATACGGCCGGGAAAAAACGTAAGGGCTTTCGGGATCCACGTTCACGTCCGTGGAAGTTTTCAGAAGCAAATCGAGGCAGGATTCGGAGTGAGGGGGAAGGATGAGCGGCTGGACCCGGCCGCGCTTTCCTAAGACGCCGACGCGCGGCCTGTGGCACAGGACCTGTCGCTCAAAAGGGGACAAGGACGCCTCGAGAGGGGAGCTGGAGTTGGAGGACGGAGTGATGCGGCTGCGGTAGTCGCTTATGGTCAGCTTCGCCATCTCGCACTCGCGATGCCGGTTGTAGATGATGAGCAGCGCCAGGCTGGAGTGGCAGAGCAGGCGCCAGGCCTCCGCTGAACTGCTCGAACGTGAGAGGGAGAGGAAGGAGGAGTGCTGCTGACGTCGGAGGTACAACACCAGGGTGGAGAGAGAGGACAGGAGGGGAGACACGTGGGAGCGGTGAGAGCTGAAGAAGAGAAAAGTTTATACAATAAGGCAGAGATATAAAGCTTAGAGGGAAAACAGGGGAACTAATCCCATTCAATATCAGTATGAATTCCTACACTGTTCATTTATTTTTTTTTTATTTAAGAACTAGGTGCTTGAGACCCATCTTAATTTTCGTTAAAGTATAAACCTTTAAATTTCACTGCGTCTCTTTACTAAACCATCACTACTGAATACCTTGCACCGTTCTTCTCTTCTCCACTGTCGTCGTCTCTCATTTCGGTCAGATCCAGCTCCTCGTCTTCTATCTCGTCCCTTTCCTCCTCTTCGTTCCGGCCTGGAGTGGGCGGAGCTTCCTCTTTCGCTTGTTCCACCTCCTCCTGTTTCTTTTGCTTCTCTTCCTTCTCCTTCTTCGGCCGTCTCCCCCTTTTGGCCGGAGGACTGGGGGACTTTTTCACGGCTGCTGCCGTTGAGGCTGCGTTCTTTCTGGGTAGGGTGGGAAGAGGGGCGGGGCTCTTTTTGGAGGAAGCGCGGCGCGATGGAGGAGAGAGTGATAGCGAGAACGACATGGCCGCCGAACCGGAGCCGGACGAGTCTCGAGAGAAGAGGTTTGGGGTGGCCGAGGAGGAGGAGGAGGATGCGGAGGGCTGCGGCGAGGTGAACGAGTGTGAACCGCGCGTGTGTGCTGTGGATGGCGTGTGCGCAGATCGCGGGCCGTGTGAAAGTTCCATGGCGTTCCGGATTTCGGGTTGCTGATCGTGGTGCTTCTCGAGATGCCGCGCCAGGGAGCGGAAATGGCGGCCGCAGTGAGGGCAGTGCTGCTTCCTGCTCGTGCTGCGGCCGATGTTTATGTTTATGTTATTATTTATGTTTGTGGTGGGCGGGGCTAAGGGTGATTGAAAAGGCGAGGAGGACGGAGGGAAAGTAAGAGAGGTGGGTTGAGACTTTTTCTTGGCCACATTATTGGTCGTTTTCCGCTTCTTGCGTCTCCGCATCATGCGGCCCCTCAGCTCCTCGAGGTCCTCCTCTTCCTCGTCGTCCTCTTCCTCGTCTTCCTCCTCTTCTTCGTCTTCCTCTCGGTCCGAATCACTGGAGCGAGACAGCGGGGAGGATGAAGGGGAGAGAGACCACGAAGGTGTGAGGTAGTCTGAAACCGTTAGGGACAGCGGGAGAGATGGCGCCGCCTCTTCTTCCTACCAAGAGACAAGAATGTTGGGAAGTTACCACACGGCAACGTTACATACATTTATTTTACATATATTACCGTTTATGATTATTATATCAAACCCTTACACTTAAAAAAATAATAATTAAGCAATAATCACACGAGATATTC
>JAQMYJ010000013.1:15438675-15454465 GCA_030014305.1 Clarias laeviceps | reverse complement strand
ATTCAAGTGAAAATGAGCCGTGAAAGTGAGGCCAAAAATGAGCTTCCCCTATTTGACAGACCAGTAGCCGCCACTGGTAGAGATACTATATTTTGATTGCTATAGACTTCCATTGCTGGTTCTCAAGACCCCAAATTTGTCTTGCTATGATTGCATTTATTAAAAAATTATTTTCTTTTCTGGCTTTTCCTTTTAAAAGACAGCCCCTATATATTTCCACTAGAGGGCAGAATCCTATATTTGTGGAATTCCAGATGTTTTAGGCTGTACCTCATACTACTCTGTTTGGACATTTTTTGGTCCATCCACGAGCCGTGAATACGCCCCACCCTGGAGATATACAGTAGCCGTCATTTCCTGTGACAGTTACTTACGGGGTCGGGTTGCCAGCTTGACAACTGATTGTATCTGAGCTATTGAGGAGTAGGACCTTGTTCAAGTGTCCGAAAGTACACTCAGATCAGTATGTTAAAACTAATACCACATCGATTAGTGCATTACCACATGATTCTTTTCACAGCATAGCATAAACGCATATATGACTTTGGTCTGTGATTAAAAGGTTTTTTTTTTTTTATAGCTGTATATACGACAGTAATCTGAATGTGATTAAAGTATAATGTGTGAATTAGTGGGTGAAATGATGCATCACAGCTATATCCAGGAATACAGCACAACCTTTTGAGTGAGTGTGATATCTCCTTTACATTCTTCCTAAAAACACTAGTTATTGTTAACAGATTATGATTTGTTTGTTTAACAAGTCATTTTTCTCCTCCAAAAATATCCTTGCTAGAACTACTGTAACTAACTGCAACTGGAGGAGCTGTTGACCGACATGTTAGTGTAATAAACTGGGATGAAAGTAGTTTTAAAATGTAGCCAAAAGTTGAGGAGGTTTCCAGGTGGAGGTGGACAGTCCTGTAAATCTCTTAAGTTTATCTTTATATTTCCATTTATTCCTCTTTAGAATATCAGCTCCATTAACTTCCAGATTCCGGGGTTGAGAGCGTTGCAAGTTTTAAAATGCCAGTCATTGCCTGGAACTGTAAAGGCATAAACAAGAATGATTTTCTTGATTATAAAATGAAAGGCTCCCATGCTAAGTGTTCTCATTGACACTTATGTCCAGTAGGGGGTGGTACTGCATAGTTGCTCTGTGTTGCTGGTATTGACCCTAGCTGATGTTTTGCAATGTTCTTATTGGAGTGTTACAAACCTAAAAATCTGGAGTGAGGGATTTGGGGCTAGAAATCACTTTAACCTTGTCTTAATATTCCTCTATATATTGTTTGTATTTTGGTATATAATCTGTGAACTGGTTGATGGTTACTATCTATTATATAGTAGTTTAAGAGGACATTTTAATAGATTTGGTGTTTGAATTGCAGTTATAAGATAAGATGAGATAAGATAAGATAAGATAGGATAGGATAGGATAAGATAAGATAAGATAAGATAGGATAAGATAGGATAAGATAGGATAAGATAAGATAGGATAAGATAGGATAAGATAAGATAAGATAAGATAAACCTTTATTCGTCCAACAGTGGGGAAATTTCTATGCAGCAGCAAAGAACAATGTGCAAACATAAAGTAGTGACAGTACAGTGTATAAATACGAAAGAAAAGAAAAATAAACATTATCCAAAAAAGAAATACACTATTTGTCATCTGTAATTTGTGACCTCAGTAGTGATGAAATGCTTTGAGCGGCTGGTTAGAGACTTCATCATCACTTCACTACCTGCCAGTTTACTTACCGCCTGAACCCTGAACCACTCAACAGATGATGCCATCTTCTACCTCCTGCATGAATCACTCACTCACCTGAACACTAGGAGGGGGAATTATGTTAAAATGTTCTTTGTCGACTACAACATTTAACATTATAATTCCCTCCACACTCATCAGCAAGCTGGAGAGCCTGGGACCCATTTCTGTTTCAGTGGATCTCCAGTTGCCTAACATGCAGACCACAGGCAGTTAGGATGGGTAGACATGTCTCAACCTCCATCACCCTTAGCATCGGAGCACCCAAGGTTGTGTTCTGAGCCAACTGCTCTACCAACTCCGCCACCATCATCAAGTTTGATTATGACACCATCGTGGTGAGCCTGATCACACTAATGACATGGCCTACTTGAAGCAGATTAGAAATTTAGACAACTGGTACCAGAGGAACAACCTTCACCTGAACGTCAGCCAGACAAACGGGATGATAGTGAAACTTTAGACTGCCCTCTAAGGTGCTTAGGAACTTTTACTCCTGCACCATAGAGAGCATCCTGATGGGAAACATCACAACCTGGTTTGGAAACAGCACCATGCAGGACAGACGAGCTCTACAGAGGGTGGTGCGATCAGCTGAGTGTATCACCCGTACCAAGCTCACTGACCTGCACTCAATCCACAGCAAGCAGTGCTGGACCAAGGCCAGGAAGATAGTGAAGGAACTAAAGTACCCCAACAATGGACTGTTCTCTTTGTTGTGCTCAGGAAAGCGCTTCCACTCCCTGAAAGCCAACACAGAAAGACTGAGAAGAAGCTTCTTCTCGCAGGCTACACGGAGTCTCAATCACAACACCACACAGGACCAAACACTCTGATCTGCTCTCTCACACAATAAGAATCTCACTGCTCATCACGTTGCATATTACACATTACATATTAACATATTTTAATATTAACATTTGCAGATTTTGAACTTTAAACATTGCCTTGCTAATGACTGGACATGCTTTTCTATATTCAAATGACATTTCAATTCAATTCTATTTTATTTTATTAATTGTGCATATTGATAATTTTTACAGCTACGTTTTTTCTACAATATATTTCTATAGTTTTTTCTTTTCTTTTATTTCATACTTTATATTATTTATTTGCAAATTCTATTTTTTATTTTATTTTAGGTCATCATCGGTCATACAAGAATTTCACTTCTTATCATACTATGCATTACTGATATAATAAAAATGTGTGAAATTTTTGTGATAGCATTTCTGTGATTTGGGGAGGCATTGGAAGCATACTGTACATTTAGTGTATGTTGATATGCTTGATTTATCAACAATTAGAGCATGCATATAAAAGATTACATTTGTGCACGCAATATAATGACTACAGTTAGAAAAATACAAAAAGGAAAGTGATAATGAAATCCTTATTGAGAAATAACCAACTATTGGCACAAGCTGGACACCGATTTACATAATGTTTAGCGTTCCCCTGCTCCAATTTACCCATAAGCCTCGGCTTTGGTGTTCATGACAGAATGACATACACTCATGACGTAGACGAAGAACTTACTGCCGCTTAACCAGTATTCCCACCGATTTTTAAAATACCTGTCATAACTAAAACATTTACACGCATTACATATGACTGAGATTGATGCGTCCAAAATGTCATGTCATGCATGACTGGACTCTTGTTTGCTTTTGCAGATTTTTTGTGAAAATGGCTGCCACGTACGAACCAGAGACTAAGAAGTAAAAAAGAGAGAAAACCCCTGAGGAAGAATTAGCCAGTGTTATTATGGAAGGGGCCTCTCCTTCCAAACACTAACCTCCTCGTCACCCATATCTTCCTCTCCTCAACTGTACACGTAAAAATGATGTTCGCTCCCTGCTGTACAGTATATGTTTATATTCAGTGCTGTATTATTTTTGTATAATTAATTCTTTTTCATACTTTGTTTTATATTTTGTGATATAAAACATAAAACAAACATAGTTCATAGTGATGGGGAACGGATTAATTTAATCTACACGTATTTCCTATGGAAAAATTGAATCAGTGTAAAATTAGGCAACGAACAGAATTTAGGAATGAAATACGTTTGTGAAACGAGGTTCCGCTATATTGTACAATATAATGTAATTGTTTTCTTTGAGCTTTCTAAATAGCTACATTACTGCTTTATAAAAAATACCACTATATCGATACATGATAATTTGTTTTTAGTTATCTTTGTATTATCTAATGCCAGTACAGGTCTTCTGCCTGTTCTTGTTTGCACTCGTGTCCAGTAGGAGGTGGTACTGCATTGTTGTGCTGTGCTGCTGGTATTGAGCCTAGCTGATGTTGCGCAATGTTCTTATGTGTGGCTGCAGTGTTACAAACCTAAAAATCTGTAGTGAAGGAATGCTGAGCTGAATATTGTCCAAATATTTGGGCGTTTTACATTCCGTGTAAACTTGAGTGAATTTTGAAGAGTTCGGGCGCTAGAAACCACTTTACCTTTAACCTTGCCTTAATATTCTTCTATATTTTGTTGTGTGTATGATCTGTGAATTGGCTGCTGTAACATTTCAACTTCCCTTTGGAATTAATAAAGTAAGCTTTGTTTTAAATCCCCTTCAGTTATACAACATCTGTAATGTTAGAGATAATGTAATCCGGGCGGCACGGTGGTGATGTAGTTAGCACTGACGCCTTGCACCTCCAGGGTCCGCGTTCGATTCCTGGCCAGCCTCGATTCCGTTCTCTGTGTGCCTGGAGTTTACATGTTCTCCCCGTGCTTCGTGGGTTTCCTCTGGGTTCTCCGGTTTCCTCCCACAGTCCAAAGACATGCAGGCTAATTTGCGTTCCCAAAATGCCCGTAGTGTGTGAGTGAGTGACCCCGCGACCCTGAATATATGATAAAGCGGTATAGATGATGAGTGAGAAAATGAAATTCTTATTAAGAAATAACCAACTCTTGGAACAAGCTGGACACCGACTTACACAACGTTCAGAGTTTCCATGCTCCCATTTACCCATAAGCCCTGGCTTAGGTGTTCACGACATATGTCGACATTTGTCTTTATGTGTAGACAAAGAACTTACAGGCTTCAACCAGTAATCACAACGATTTTTGAAATAAGTGTCATGACTAAAACATTTGTACGGATTAAATGTGACAGAGGTTTATGCCTCTGAAATGTCATGTATGACTGTACACCGGTTTGAACCTAACATACAGTAACTATACATTGCTTTTGCAGACATAACAGCTAAGAGCATTTCATTTTAATGACAACCTGTAATGATAAAAATGTTCCCAAACAGGAAACGGCACACTGGAAGGAAGCATATTGAACTGACAATGTATGGCACCATTAAACAATTTTCTCTTTCATTTCAGGAACACACATTCCACAGAAGCAGCTGATGATTGATTCTACTGTGTATAATGAAATGTACAGAATGACTCTAGAATCAACTGCATTGCGAAAGTGGTGACAGACAAGAAGGAACTTTTGCCTCCATTTTCATTCTCGTCCATATGTACTAATAATTCGGATGCGGACGCGTATGCTCTGCAGTGAATGTCAACACCATGGGACAACACACTTGGCAAACTTGTGCATGCATGATGGATTGTATTCAATTAAGGTTGGTACCTGAAGCATGGTTTGGAGTCCAGGCCTCAGTCTCTCTACCTGAACAGTGTATTCCCAGAGAAAGGAAGCCAAAAGCTTAAATATGCTCTTGTAGCGGCTTTAAAATGGTAGTTGATGTCTGCGATGAAGACCAGGTACACCAATTTCTGCAGTTTATTCTAAGAAAAAACGGTGAGGGGCACAATCAGTACACGCACATGGCAACAGGCTCACATCTCAGGTGTCCTGCAACAGCGCCTTCCAGCTTTTGCAGGGAATTCCCTATTATACCTCATGTGCGTCTACCATGAGTTACTATAATCAATGCTCCCTCTGCAACAACAGGAAGCTAGGAACTATTGTACAGGGACAGGGATAGGTAACATTCACCTTAAATTAAAATGAGTATACAAAGAAAAAAACATTCCCGTAACAAAACAAGCTGTTTCGAGAATGTTCACACAAAATAAAGATAAAAAAAAATTACTCAGCTACACTCTCTTTGCCGATAATAAACAGATACCTTCAGACACAGCATGCGTGCGTGTTTGTTCTTCTTCGGAGTTCAGAACACCGTATCGCAACTAAGCGTATCGAAGTGTAGCGGACACATTAAGCATTAATTCCGTAGTTCTTTTAAACTTTTTTTTATTTGTCTGCTCGTCTTACACCTAACAATTTTGAGTGTTCTTCTTAAACCTAACTTATAATAAATACATATAAATGCAAACAAACAAGTTGAATTGGTTGGGCAGAAAAACAGGAAGTGTTAGATTCCAGTGTGCCAGATGTACGTAACAAGATCTAGGTCTTAGTTATTGTTTTTTTAAATAAATGTTGCAAAACTGCCCTTCCCTTCAGGAGAATGTTAGAGTAGTCTACAGGTTAAAGAATGAATGCAAAGAGCTATCATCAAGGTTTTTTTTCCCTTCAAACCAATTTGGAGATACTCTGTGTAATGTAATCACCCTGTGCCCTGAAGGATGCTCAGAATATTTCATTGTTTATCACTTGTAAAATTGTAGTAGTGCAGTAATTAGTTAAGTAAGTAGTATAATTATCCAACACTGTGCAACTGACAGCATGGAAATTAATATGCAGGTACAGTAAGTGGAATAAAATTTTCCCATAAAGTTATTATTACAGTCGCTCCATTACAACTTGCAGATAAAAAACAATTATCCAACTTAACAACATAATTGTAGAAAATATATCCAATTTGAAAATGTACTCGAAGAAAATTATTGCAAGAAAATGAAATGATTTTATACTATATGATGGGAATGATTTATGAATTATGTGTCGGATTTTTTTACATGACATTTCTCCCAACCTTATTGGCTATATCCTTGTGTAATCCTCATATGAGGACTATTAGGTATAATTCTTTCGCCAAACTTCTTAATGTTTAAAAAAAATGATTACGTGAATTATGTGTTTAAAAACAACAAAAGTCAACGAAAAAAGTCTCCTCCCCCTTTTTTATATACAAAAGAATTATACATAAAGGTCCACATATGAGGATTGGACAAGGATAGATACAGTACAGTATATAAACAATGATTTAGAAGAAAATGTTATGTCTTTATGAGAACTTTCATTTAGTCATGTATTTGTGTTAAATTAACTGTATTAGTGATTCAATAATTTTGAAAGGTGTACGTATACAGGTGTACATAATTGAGCAAGAAACATTTCTGACATTTCTGAGGTAAAAATTTTATACATACCAACAGCCAGTTACAGATTCAAAAAATAGACATAAAGTAGCATAACAAACACTTGGAACTCAATTTGGAGTATTGCAATCTTTCCATTTTGACTTTTTACTTTGCCTGAATTGAGCTTCAGCAGTACTTCCAGGATGGTGCAATGACGCAAGTTAAGGAACGAATATTTAACGTTGATATCTCTGCTTTATATTTATTTTATCTAATCTATTGTACCTTTAAAATCCCCCAAAACATCATATGTGTTTATTAAATGTGTGTAGCTTTGAACTGCTGATCTCTGGTTCAAGCTGAGCTGACACTGTTGGACCCTCGGGCAAGATCCTTCACTCCAAGTGCTCAGATACAATCGAAGATTGAGCTGGCCACCCAACCATGTAAGTAACTGCCACAGAAATGATATTGCCAAAAGTCTTTGCTCGCCTGCCTTCACATGCATATTAAATCCATAGGGTTTAATATGATGTTGGCTCACCCTTTGCAGCTATAACAGCTTCAGGAGTGTGTTTATGGGAATTTTTGACGATTCTTCCAGAAGCGCATTTGAGAGGTCAGACACTGATGTTGGACGAGAAGACCTGGCTCGCAGTCTCCGCTCTAATTCATCCCAAAGGTGTTCTATCGGGTTGAGGTTGAAGCATTAAGAGTTCCTTTCACTGGAACTAAAGGGTCGAGCCCAACTCCTGAACAAACAACCCCATATCACAATCCACCCTCCACCAAACTTAACACTTGGCACAAGTCAGACAAGTGCTGTCTCATGGCAACCGCCGAACATAGACTTGTCCATCGGACTGCCAGATGGAGAAGTGTGATTCGTCACTCCAGAGAACTGCTCTAGAGCCCAGTGGCTGTGTGCTTTACACCACTGTATCCAGTGCTTAGCATTGCACTTGGTGATGCTTGGGGACCCTATCTCCTTATTTCATGTTCACACGAAAACAGGAGGGTGAAAAACTCAATAGAATATATTTAAAATACAGTCTTTTGCAAAAGTTTGGGCACCCCTTGATAAATAACAGATTTTTTTAAATGAAAAGATGTTACCTCTTTCTTTCTTGGAGAGATGTGTTTCTCTTTTGGAAATAGAAAAAATGAACAATATTTTCAACAAACATTGATGCATAGTTGCTTCTTATGCCATAAATTGAACAAAAATAAAAAATTTTAACCTTATTATGGCACTGTGCAAAAGTTGGGGCACCCTAAGAGTTCCAGAGTCTCAGATTATTTTTTATAAGGTTTCAGACCTTAATCAGCTTGTTATATCTGATGCATGGCAACATCTGTCATTAGTAAAAGCCAATTTCAAAGCTTTACAAATACTTTGACTCTTCAAACCTTGTGCACACACTTGCGGACATTCGACAAGACATGGGTTCCTCTAAGCAGCTGTATAAGACTCACAATGCAGGAGAAGGCTACAAGAAGATAGCAAAGCGTTGTCAGCTTGCAGTTTCCACAGTGAGAAATGTAATTAAGAGATGGCAGTTCAGGGGAACTGTGGAGGTCAAGATGAGATCTGGAAGACCAAGAAGACTCTCAGAGAGAACTGCTCGTATGTTGGTCAGGAAGACAAATCAAAACCCCCATTTGACTGCAAAAAACCTGCAGGAAGATTTAGCAGACGCACGAGTGGTGGTGCACCGGTCCACAAGACCTTCATGGAAGAGTCAGCAGAAGAAAACAGAACATTTACAGAAGTCTGATGCATTTTGCTGCAAGTGCTGCATCAATGTTTGCTGAAAATATTGTGCATTTTTTCCATTTCCAAGAGAGACTGTGTTAACATTTTTTCAATTGAAAAAAATCACCCAAATGTGTTATTTATCAAAGGGGTGTCCAAACCTTTGCATAAGACTGTAGACCTTTAAAAACATGTTACATCCAAATCATAGGATGAGGAATGTGTTAAAAGACGTCTTTACTGTAGTACTGTATATTTGTTAAAGGAACAAATGTACATCATCAATCTTTTCCATAAACCAGTCCAGAACTGTCCAGGGATGTTGTGTAATACATGTTTTATTTTAATGGTTGCATGTTATGATTCAGAATGGAAAGGAAATGCAATATAATAAATTATTTTATATTAAATTACAAATATTCATTAAAAAAAACTGTTTGGTTATCAAAAGGAAAGAAGGTAGTTTTTTTTAAATTACCTGCACACTTAATTAGTGTATGTTATGTATTGACCAAAGCTTAGTTTATAAGTCTTTGAGTCTTTTTTGTGAGATTATTTGTTTTTGAACAAACACATGTCCTAGCAGGATTATTGAAGGGCTGTTAAATGATACAACAAAAGCATGTGTCAAATATAGATAGGTAGATAGATAGATAGATACATACATACATACTATATACAAACATGCATTCATACTGTACATACATAATTTATTTAATCAATTCACCTATTACAGCAGCACTGAAAGTAAACTGAAAGTAAAGGGAAAAAAAGATCAACAGTCATGATTCATAAATGTAAGCATGCCACTCCACCCTCAAGGAGAATGGAACCAAAAAAGAAAAAAGAAACCTGTTTCTATATTGTTAAATGTAAAAAAGAAAGAAGGTAAGGATTATTGATTAATGCATTCACCGCACCTAATTCCCTTACACGCTCACCGGCCAGTGTTCTGAACTGGGAGAGGGATGATCACACAAGAACGCTGTGTCTGAAGAATTTATTTTCAGCAAAGAGAGTTTATTTAAGCTTTTGGCCAGGTGCCCTGTGCCATGTACATCCTATATATCAAAAGAACAAGTTGTTAACACAAAAGTCATAGGAAGACCAGGAGACAGACAGAATAAACAGGAATTTTCCAGTTAGACAAAAGGCTTCCAGCAGGCACAAGCTAGTTGTACTGTATATTTATGTGGCTTTAGGAAGTATTTCTGGCTTTAGGAAGTATTTCCATATAAGGAATCAGGAAGCACAGTGAGGAGGTTGTTTTATGGGCAGAGAGGCATGAACATTTCTGTTTTGAAAGTTAAATAAATGAAATATTTTTAATAAATTGATTTTATTTTTAAAAAGAGGATACAACACATTCACAGAGGATAAAAATGTCAATAAAAATAATATGCAATAGCAGGCAAATTAATTTTAATGTGAACTAAACAAATACAAATACAGAAAGGAATAGGACGTACACTATTCTATAGAAAGGGCTCATAAATAAATGAATAAATAAATAAAATGTTTGAGAAGCAGATGCTTTCAAAACAGAAATGTTCATGAAACACAAATACATGGCTCATCCGTAAGGTGATTAAAAATATTTTTGAGGCAGAATGGGAAAGCAGTGACCATTTTCCATGGTTGATGTTTAAATCTCATCTCTGGTCTGTGTGTTTGGAGTTTGCATGTTCTACCAGTACTTGTGCTTTTTTTTTTTTATGCCTGATGTGTGAGATTGTGTTATATATTGATATATACGATGAATGTACATTGAGCTCTGACTGATAATGTGCACTGTAAAAAATGTCCGTAATTTTAACAGATTAAATACCGTATAAATGCTACAGGTAAAACCGTATTTCACAAAACTTGCGATAACCGTAGAATTTACAGAATAAGACCTTAAATTTAACAGTTACAAACATATGAAAATATGGATTATTGCAGTAAAATTTACGATATACTGTATTTATAAAAAGGGAAACATTATTTTGTCTTCGTCAGTTCAAGCATTATGGATATGACATTATGCGTTATGGATGTAACATATAAACTCTCAGTTTATAGAGGCAGCAGTTTATATTTTACTAAAACCTTGTCGATAGAGTTTAAAAATCAGAATAATATCTGCTCTGTAAAAAATAAACCGTGAATTTTATGGTTAAAAAAAATGGCAGCTGTGGTTGCCAGAAATTTACCGTAAAAAATACGGTAGCAACGTTATTGGTTGCATGGGTTTGCACATTATATTATATTTTAAGGATTTTAATAGTTTTTCTACAGTTTATAGCCATCTAATTTACATGTTTATATTGTTATAAAAACAGTATAGACTTTTTTAAAATAGAAAACTAGTGCATATGCACTACTACACTACTACACTCCCCGAGCTATAAAACACAGCGTCAAGTCGTGCGGGGGCCGCAAAGAAACAAAGGAAGAGTGGCACGCGAGCGGGGCAATGGAACACGCCCCAATGACTTCAAAGTCGTGAATGGTATTCTGCCCTGTGATCACTGTAGCAAGGATAGCCGCTAGCACGCGCCACTTTGCCCGCCGCCACCGCTCACCAGCCTGTGCCCACATGCCAGCGGGGCACTGCCCACCAGACCTGCACGTGCACACCTTTCCTTCCCTTTTTCCCTTCCTCCCTCCTTTAACCCTTTCCTTCCCTAATTAAAATGACCCCTTTTCCATAAGACCTCGCCACATGTACATTTTTGTTGTTGCCCCCCTTGTGCCAAACCCATTATAAAATACATGAGCATATTTAAAACCCCAGTGCAGTGTGCACTTAAAAACACAATGCAGTTTAAAGTTGTAATAAAAGCCCTTCTATAAAAGTATATGCTTAGATTGTCTGCCCAAAACGCTTACAAATGTCCATTTGTATATTTGATTTTGAGAATTTAAATATTGTTTTGCTGTCTTTATTAAAATATACATGGGACCATGCTGATGTCCAAGTCTTTAATACATTTTGATGGGTTTTGATGATTTGATTTGTGTTTCTATTCATCAATTAGTATAAAAGTATTCTTAATAGTTTCTTAACAGTAAAATCCAAATGCTTAGCAATGTAACTTCTATCTCTTTCAGCTCCCAGCTAGTGTGATAAAATGATGCTTTCACAGAATTGCTGAATGAATTCACTGTGGTTATTGATAATAAAAAAATAGTCCAACAATGACAGCAATTATGTAGCAAGCATGGTAGTGTAGTGGTTAGTACTGTCTCCTTGCACCGCCAGGGTCTGGGTTCGATTCCTGGCCAGGCTCGATTCCCGTCTGTGTATGCATGGAGTTTTCATGTCCTTGTGCCCTAAGTCTCCTGGGATAGGCTCCAGGGCCCCCGCAACCGTGAATACAGGATAAAGCTGTATAGACGATGAGTAAGTGAGAGTGAGTGAGTTCTGACATACAACATAGATCTTTAAATTAGACAGTTCTGAGCTGTAAAAAACATGGTTATTATCCGTATTTGTTACAATGTAAACCCTGGAATTTGACGGGTATAAACTGTTTTTATAACAACATAAACATGTTAATTAGAAACCATAAAAAAATATTTAAAAAAAAACAATTTAAATGTTGAGTGCAATCCCGTACAACATAAAACATTGCTACCATATTTCTTTTTTACGGTAAACTTCTGGCAACCACAGCTGCCATTTTTTTACCGTAAAATGTACGTTTTTTTTTTTTTTTTTTTTTTTACAGTGCAATAACAGTGCTACCGTATTTTCTAAAGTAAAATACTGGCAACCACAGCTGCCACTTTTTTACCGTAAAATTTACGATTTATATTTTACAGTGCACCATGGCTGATCAGAGGGGTCCTGGTAGAAAAAAATAGTAACTAATAGTTACTAGTAACTAGATTAACTAATTCTAACTACAAAGTTCATGAATTTCTATTCTGGTCACAGAACATGAAACAACCAGCTAAGGAGGCATGAAATTAGCTCTTCTCCTCTCAGAAGAAAAATACCAGAGGTCATCAGAAATTTCTACAGATGTACAGTGGGAAGCATTTTATTCTTTATGCTGTGTGGTTTAATAAATGCAATTATGCTAGGAAGCGAAATCACAGGGACAGACCTCTCTCACTGCAGAACAACACCAGGACAGAAGAGCTATCATCGAGAACCCCTGACACCCCGCCCACTCACTTCTAGTACTTACCCTCTTACACATGCTGAGTGTGCACTTTTACAGGAAAATAGTCATTTCAGCAGCTAATTTTCTTTTATTAATATTTTCCATTCTTATGATACATTTACATATTTACAAATTACAAAGCATGCCTCTGTAATTCCATGTCATGCTCAGGTGCTGCATTTCTGTTATAACCACACAAGTTAAAAACAACATCCCTGTGTGGTGGCCAGGTGGCCATTCTCGCTGAGCCACACTATCACAATTTGAGTCCAATGAATCCTGCCATTCTCATCTTGGAATATGATTGTGCCATCAGGGAAGAAAAAAATTAACTGATAGAAAACCCTCAGACAGCAAAACATTGCTGGCTGATCCCTTGAGCAAGGCCTTTACCCCTCAACTGCTTTTTTTTTTGTGTGTGAGTGAAATAAATGCAACTTGCTTTAAAAAAGGGTGCCTGCTGAAATCCATTATATTATGTGTAATGCATAGCATAAAAATCAGTATCGTCTGCAAAATAATTATAATTTTGTTAATTTTAATTTGAATATAAAATATATTATAAAATTATAAAGGTTAAAATTTACCTTTAAATTAGTCATGGAATTATTTGAATGAAATTGACCTGAGATTAATTACGTGAAAGTCTTGTGTTATCTCAGAATAAAAACACCTGTGCTTAAATTTTTGCATAATTGCAAAATTTTGTGAACATTGCTTTAAGTAATGTGTATGTGAAAAGAAGCATGGAGATTAAAGGGACGGCATTCTGGTCTTGCCTTTAAAGTCCCTGGGGCGTACAACATTACCCCGCTCACATGCCACATTCTGATAGCTCCACCGCACAACTCTTTGCTTTGTTTTCCTGATTTCGGGGGTCCATTAGTGTCAATTATCGCCGGGGGGGGCGGGGGGCACCTATTTAGGGTGCCTATGGAGTGAGCGAGGAGCGACAACAGATTGAGGCACATGCGCACACCGTGACACTGTTTGTTGCATCTGTAACAGCTTCATATGAAATAATGAGACGGAGCGGAGACTGCCGGTTCATTTGTTTTTACTATAAATTTGCATGGAAAACACATTTAACATTTCACACAACAGTGCAGCAGTATTAGTGCACATGCCCCAACAATACCTAGGAGGTATTGTTACACTACTGAAAGTAGATCCAAACATTGGACTTCCTCCCCTTTTAGATCACTACCTCACAAACCTGAATAAGGCAACAATTTAACAATAACAACATCCCTATATGACAAGGATTTTTTTAATACATATATATCATGTATCACGGATAGCCAATAACTTTTTTTTTTTTTTTTTTTTTGTAACTACTCACAGCTATCTGCGTTGTGACAAATCAAGGCAATCACAAGTCCAGTCTCTTAGGGGGTGTTCTCTAACAGGATAACGCCTCTGGACCTGTGGTGCAGCCTCCATAGTAGACGGCTCTGGGTGAAAACATTAACAGTAGGCATCTTATCCACAACAATAGTGCTCTGATCAGTGCTTGAAGAAAGATCTTGGGGAGGTGATGCATTAACAGTTGGCTCAGCATTCAGGATCTGATCCACATGACGTCTCCAAGTACTCTGCTCTTCGTCACGGTGTACGTGAGAGGTCCAGTCTTTGTAATTATTTTCCCAGGCGTCCATTTGTCTTTTCTGTAGATAGTGCCAAGTCTTCCTGTCCGACCTCAAAGTCCCTTTTCGGTGTTGTTAGTAAGTGGGTAAACTGTTTTTTTTCTACTTCCTGTCGCAGGTTTGGAGTTAGGAGCTCAATACGAGATCTGAGGTTGCGATTCATAAACAACATAGCAGGTGTTTAGTTTGTTGTAGCATAAACAGAGTTTCTGTAGCTGAAGAGAAAGTCATCCACCTTGTGTTGAAGGGGCAAGCCCTCCTAGTTCATAGCTTTAACAGCCCTTTTGAAAGTTTTAACAAATCTCTCGGCTAAGCTGTTTGTTCCAGGATGGTATGGTGCTGACCTGATATGTTTGATGCCATTTCTTTAGTGAAAAGATTGAACACATCAAAGGTGAACTGTGGTCCATTATCACTCACGATCTTCTCAGGTAGACCATTCCGAGAGAAGATGGTCCTAAGAGCACTCACAGTATTTCCTGAGGCAGGAGATTTCATTGGTATCACCTCTAGCCAATTGGAGTGGGCATCAACTGCGATCAGAAACATGGAGTTCATAAATATGCACTCTTTGCCAGGGGCTGAAGGCCACTCCCATGGATGAAGGGGCGCTTGCGGTGGCTCATTCTGGACCTTTTGACAACCAGAACATGTTTTAGTGATGTTTTCAATTTGTTTATCTATGCCCGGCCACTAGACATAGCTACGGGCTAGACTCTTCATTTTAACTGTGCCTAGGCACCCTTCATGTAAAGTCTCTAAAACTCTGGAGCGTAGCTTCAATGGAACCACTACGCGAGATCCACACAACAGGGTTCCCTTGCACACTGAGAGTTGGTCACGGCGAGATGAGAACTCTGGAAACAGGGGATTGCTCTGGACTGGCCATTCTTTTACCATGATTTCGAAGACTTTTGACAAACTAACATCCAGCTTTGTTTGTCTTTGAATTTACTAATTTGTAACCAGCAGTTGACTCACCACCGTTGTATGGGACACCTTTGCTGGGTCTGCAGAGCGGGACTGTCCTCCTCTGGTTGTTGACAGTGGCAGCCGTGACAATCCGTCTGCATTGTAATGGTGCTTGGTCCCTTTAAACTCAGTTACCTCATTTCCACTACACTGGTGCTGGACTGGGAACCACCGAGAACCGGCCCGCATTTACACTAGACAGGAGCTCAGCGGGAGCTGCATGATAAT
>JAQMYJ010000013.1:15325239-15341368 GCA_030014305.1 Clarias laeviceps | reverse complement strand
ACTGTTCAAAGGAGATTAATGTATTTTTTTGGACGCCTTCAGCCTTTACAATGTAGAAAGAAATAAAAATCAGGAACGATGACGGAGTTAGAAAGTGACCCTAAACTTTTGAACGGTAGTGTAAATCCACTTTTATCCAATATTAAATAAAAAGAAGAAATGTTATTAAAGATTTTGCTAAATTTGGAGACGGCCTCTGCAATAATTACTATGCTTGCTGTACAGTGATGTCCCCCCCCCCTAGTGGGCCGTGACGGAACTGCAGACATTCTGCCTCCGTCAGCTCAGACCAGATCGACTCTGATCGACATCATTTAAAAAATAAATAAAATTTTAACCGATGTCTCTTTTGCAATTTTGTGTACACACACCTAACTTTTACTCTCTTACTTTGTCACCTTAATGATTTCTTTTTTTATATATAATACCCTCGTAGTTTTTTTTTTATGATGTTGCAGTTTGATTCCATCATGGCCAGTCCAGTCTGGAATTGGTTAAGGGTTGATCATCTTCTATTTATTCTTTCTGCTAATATATTCATATCTTTCGTCTCCGTCCCCCTCAGCATCCAAATGTGGACGGCGACTCGAGCCTGCACTCGTCTTCCTTCTCCTCGGTCTCTGCAGTGGCCCCGTCTGCCGTTCCCCCTTCCTCCACGGTCTCTTCCTCTTCCTCCTCGGCTCCCGTGTCTCACAGCGTTCCCGTTCTTCTCTCCTCCGCCTCGGTCAGCGCCGCATCCGCTCAGGTCAATCTGGGTCCGGTCAGTAGTCTGGCCATGGGCCTGAACAGTGCGGGCGGAGTCGCCTCCATCATCCCTCCCGCTGCTGCCTCAGCCGCGTCTTCGTCGGCGGTATTGGCGTCGGCCGCACCATCGTCAGCTTCGTCACGCAGCACCGCTGCCTCAGGTAACGTCTAGACTGAAATGTCTGACCTAAATGTAGACCCCCCCCCCCCTCTTATTTTACTCACAGTGTAGCGTTGTAATGCTTGGTGTGTTTTGCGTGCAGGGAAAGCGCCTCCGAATCTGCCACCTGGAGTGCCTCCTCTCCTGCCCAACCCCTACATCATGGCTCCTGGTCTGCTCCACGCGTACCCGGTGAGTATCGCCCACTAAACCTCGCAAACCTTTCATGTCCTTTCTGCGTCGAATGAATGTCTGACGCACCCGTTCTCCCGTCTGGTTTAATCGCAGCCCCAGGTCTACGGCTACGATGATCTGCAGATGCTCCAGACGAGGATACCACTGGTGAGTTCAACAGACGTCACATGACCTCTGGATTCGTACACGATGAGGTTAAGCTGGTGCAGCCGGAGGTCCATACTGTGCCGTGGGACAGCGGACGGGTTTAAATTAGAGTCGCACTTAGAGTTAAGGTCATGAGAGGGCACAGCTGGAATAGTCGATCATGTGACGGAAGCCATTCACAACAGTGGAATAACCTGGATCAGAACTCAAGTACTTTTTTGCATGTGAAAGCAGGCGAGCGAATACTTTTGGCAGTTTAGAGTATATTTATTCAGATGTGTACAAGATGTATTTACTCGGTTTATTTATATCTATTTATTACAAGTACACGGCTGTTACTTACAAGTACAAAAATCTGTTTCTGTATGGTGTTGACGATGTGAACAGTGTTTCAGTTCCTCTGTATGTCTCCACATTGAGGAATTCAAGATGTTTACATTTGTCAGCTTGTTTCTTCTTCTACTGTTACATGTAGGATTACTACAGCATTCCGTTTGCTACTCCGACGACAGCACTGACGGGCAGAGACGGCAGTTTGACCAGCAACCCGTATTCAGGTGGGATATTCAGAGAGAGCTCATGATATTCACACAGTGCTTTTGATACTTGACACAAAAATCTACTGAGACAAAAATCGAACACTCTGAGCTTTAATCTTGCGCGCTGGATGTAGACGGGTGAAGCGTGGAAGCAGAATGTCGTGTGTTTCACGTTTAGATAAAGCTTAGGAAATGCAGGATTGTTTTAGAGTTTCTCACACGTTTTGTTCAAATCAACCCAAATATACATCTGCGTTTTCTGCAGCTGGACATTTGTGATTGTTACTCACATGTGGACAATAAACACCAGAGCCTCTGTTCTTGATGTACGGTGAAATAATTAAATGAGACTAGACTTTTATCTGGTCTCCGAATCAATCCGTAAAAGTGATTTTGTAAAATAATCGAATAAAACGTACAAGATTTTAAGTAGATAATGAAAAATTCAGGGCCTCCGAGTGGCGGAGTGGTAAAGTTCTCGTCCTATCATCCAGAGATCGCGAGTTCCATTCCCGGGTGATGCTGTAACCTCTCGCAGCTGGAGGTCTAGAGGGAGCTGATTGGCTGAGCTCTCTCAGAGGGGAGGGATGAGGGGTACTTAGTGCTCCCATATTAATAACGGCCAATCAGGGGCGTCTGTGAGCTCACGCAAGCGGAAGGAGCGGATAGCGAGTGTGTTACGCCGCCCTCTACTGGTGCGTGAGTGAGCAGTTCGAAAAAGATGCTCTGATGGGTCTTCGGCCCTCCCGACTGAGTGGTAGTGACTGAGCTTTAATGTGGGAGCCCCCTAGTGACGGGGAGGAATTGGACACGGCTAAATTAGGGAGAAAATCAGGGGGGAAATCCCCCCCCCAAAAAAAAAAAAAAAAGATAATGAAAACTTCATTGTGTTTCTAATAGGGTTGTTCCGATTCCGATACTAGTATCGGAAATGCTGCCGATACTACAAAAAAAATCTGGCATCGGTATCGGCGAGTTTGAGTCCACGTACTGATCCGATACCATTTTCCTAAACATAACCTAGTTATGCCTGCTAGCTTTAAAGGAAAACTCAGATTGAGTACAAGTTACTGTTGCTCTTTTTTGTACTTTTGTATTTAAAAACTAAAAGGCCTTTTATTTAACAAAATTGTTTGTGGACTTTAAAGAGATTATTTTCTTATATTATTTATATTTATTTTTTTATATTCCTAGATTTATTTACAGTTAAATGAATAAATATACAGTTATATTGTAAAAATATTAAAATACCTTTTTCAGTTTGCAGTGTTAGAATTGTGGCTGCATTTGAAGTTCTTTTTCAGATGTTGAAGTTCAGTTTCTTTTTCAAAAATAAGTATTACAGTTAAATGTATGTCAGATAATAAAAACGGTAAATAGTATCAGAACATCTCTAGTTTCTAATCTTAAACTGATCGGGTCCCTGTTTATTCACCTCACCGTCTTTATTAACATTAGGAAACCTGTTAATAATGATGCACGATAATAATCGTACTTTTTTTTTTTTTTTTTTTTTTTTTTTAAACCCTCCCTTTTCTCCCACCTGTCCTCGTTTGTCCTCAGTAGCCGGTGACCTGACGAAGTTCGGTCGTGGGGACACCTCCTCTCCAGCTCCGGCCACCACGCTGGCCCAGGCCCAGCAGAGTCAGACCCAAACTCACCACACCACGCAGCAGCCCTTCCTGAACCCGGCTCTGCCCCCAGGCTACAGCTACACCAGCCTGCCGTACTACACGGGCGTCCCCGGTCTGCCCAACACGTTCCAGTACGGCCCTGCCATGTTCCCGGTGAGAGAAATGATGTTACACCTGCGAACCCACATCTTGTACCTCCAGCACCCCGATTCTGTTACGACCCGGTGTAGGTCGGCCTGTCGCAGAGAAAAATAAATAAAAATGGGGTGCATTTTCTTAGTGTTTATTTCCAACAAAAGTGAACAAGCAAATCCCCCAAAAAGTGGCTAAAAGGTTCAGAAGCCAAAGCAATAAACACAAATTCCCTCTAGTTAGTCCTGAAGTGAAATATCTAATGCTGCACCAAAAGAAAAGAAACTGAAATACCACACACTACCCTTTACTCCCCAACTCTAACCACAACCAGGAGAGAACAAAGTACAAACAAACTGGTGTTGACTTCCTACTAAACCACTGCATACAGAATTATATACAAAATGTGTTCACAAAAAACAAAGCAGCCAAATCTAAAGAAGAGCAACAAAACTCAAAACTACCAGATACACGTCATATATTTATATACACGGAGAAGTCTATAAGTCTATCAAATACCAACGAACAACACAAGAGGGGAAATCGGTGCGAAGTCACACACATGTAGCGAGCGAAGTCACACACAGTACGAACAACAAGCGAAGGCGTGGCCGGCCCGCAGCACCGAACTAGGCCTTCGGATCTCCTGGTTAATCAATCATCAGGCAGGAGGCGGGATCAACAAGATTACAGGAACTAATCGCAGTGGGTGGAGCCTAAAGCATTTAGGAACACACCCCAACCCTCACGTCCAGCAGAGACACAAACCAAGCGCAAAATATAAAGTTGAGATTGTAACGAGCAAAATGAAATGATTTTATTATTATTTTTATTTTTATTTTTTTCAGAGAATATTTTTGTCCTTTTGACAAAAGCATGAAATATAAGAACTGAGTCACTAATGGCCTCATTAGACAATAAGACTGTTGTTGTTGTGTCTGTCTGTCTGTCCAAATTTAAAACCGAGGCTGTGAAGAAACAAACCGTTTCGTTACTAAATTTTGAATCTGTAGGCGCTGATACACTGGGTCGTGTTCTTGCATATATGATCGGATTATGATGATGATTTTAAATATATAAGCGTCGTTTGGATTATTTGTAGATCTCACTCATCCCACGTGTATTTACAGTGCAGGGCTTTGATGTGTGAAAAGTGTCTGCGTGTGTGTTTTTTTGGTGTTTGTTATAAACATTGATTTCGTGTGTTTACTCAGGTGGCGCCTGCGTCCTCCAAACAGCACGGTGTGAACGTGGGAGTCAACGCGTCTGCCACAGCCTTCCAGCAGGCGAGCGGATACGGATCCCATGGATACAGCACTGGTAAGATATTCACACACACACACACACACACACACACACACACACACACACACACACACACACACACACACACACACACAACCATGTCCTCGCTCTCATGAGGACTCTACTTCAACAGGTGACCTTTAACAGGGTGCACCTTACCTTCCATCCCTACAGTGTGTGTGTGTGTGTGTGTGTGTGCTGAATCTCGTTGAAGCTGCCATCCTTGTTTCTCAATGAGCAAATTCATTTATTTATTAAATAAAATTCCATTTGTTTAGTGTGTGTGAGTGTGAAATACTACACAGAAAAAATCTGAGACGTGACTTTAGATTTCGAGTCCGGCGTTGCGGTTAGTTTAGCCGTAGGCGTCTAGCAGTGTTGGTTCGGCTCGGTCCGGTTAGTGCTCGGGGCGGTGAAGTCGGGGACGGCCTCGCTGTAAGGCGGTGGGACGTCACGTGCTTATCCATATGCTTCCTGCTTTTCTGCTCTTCACTCCTCATCCGTGTGTTTTGTTTCGCTCTCGTCCGTCTCTGTCCTTCCTGCTTCTGCTTTTTACCTTCATTTCACACTAATGAAAACCTCTCGGCTCGATTATTATTTTGTTTTTTTGCTTGCTGCTTCCTGTCTCCTCGCGCTCCTCCCCTTCTTTTCGTGTCTTGCCTGGTGTGTGTTTCTAATGCTGTGGGGCTGTGGCTGTGTGTGTGCCCGTTTGCAGGCTATGAGGATTTGGGCCAGGCTTCCGCAGGGAGCGGGGATTTCTGTAAGGGCGGCTACGGCAACGCTGTGGCTGCTGCCGCCGCCGCCGCCGCTGCCGCTGCTTCTGCTCAAAACAAACCGGCCAGCTCAGTCACCGCGCCCGGAGTGGGTGAGTGCACACGCACGCCGAACGCCCTCTCTCCACCTCTCTCCCCCTCTCTCTTCCTGTACTTCTCTCTTTCTCTCTCTCGTTTCTTGATGTCATTTGCTAGATCACGAGCACTAACGTCAAAGGGGAAATTCAAAGCCGCCCCAGTGTTAGGCTCCGCCCTCCCGACATAATGTTTATACTGAAATAACTACGAGAAGTGTTCAAGTCAAACCGGGACTAGTCGATGAGACTCTCAGGTGGTTCATCGCTCGCTGCAGTTGTTCCTTGTCGCCAACTTGCGGAAGACACACACACACACACACACACACACACACACACACACACACACACACACACACACACACACACACACACACACAAAATCGTTCACCGACACTACTGGCACGTTACAGGAACTCGGCTGAGCGTTATCGCCACGTCCCCCGTACAGTCCTGTCCTCGCTCCAAGACAGATTTCCACCTTTTAGGACGTTAAAGGAGTTCCTGGGAGACGAGTGTTTCAGACATGAAGCAGGAAAACTTTCTCTCTTGGTGTCCAAGCGCTAGTGAAACACTGATAAGTGCATTAGTGTATCAGGGGATTATATAGAAATAAAGGGAGTTTTTACTCTTATAACCGTTTTCTGCACAATCAAAAAAGTCCCACTTTGACTTGAACGGCCCTTGTAGTTAGCTAATCCGTCGCCAAGCCAACATGCTAGCTACAATTATTATAAATAATCAAATAAAACAATTTTAGATTCGTTAGATCAGAGATTCTCTCATCCTTAAAGGTAACAGAGGACATCAGTCTTTTAGTCCAAGTGTAAAGTGGGACGGAGTTGGACAGGACTTGAGCAGCTGCTCTTAAGTGTGTTCATGCACAGATAAACCTAAACGTCGTGATTGGATTAGTCTTCACCGTGGTGCAGTAAAGCACACGGCGCTGACTTCTGCTCAAGGTCGCCCTCTAGTGCTCGAATATTCAATTTAAACTTAAGAAGATCCAGTTTTTCTTTAATTACAGCCTGAATCAGAAACTGACCTTTTATTACTGTAATCATAAGTTCATGGCTATTAATGTTCTCCTCAACCCTGTGGACTCGTCTCTTTTCCGACTCTTTATCTACGGTGCTAAGAGTTCATGTTCTTAGTTTTCTTCTATCATCTCTATACGAGGTGATGCATTATGGGATTTGGGGTCAAGTAGAAAACACTCCACAGAGTTCGGAGTTGTTTCTGACTCGGTGTTGGAGCTGTACAGAGACTCCGGGCGTCGGGTGTCTTGCAGGACTAGAGTCAGGTGTAGACTGAGAACAGAATGACATCATCCTCAGTGGAGTTTTTTCGTCTCTGATGGCACAGAGCATATCTCAGAATTCAGATCGGCACAGATTCACCAGATTGAGTGTGTGTGTGTGTGTGTGTGTGTGTGTGTGTGTGTGTGTGTGTGTTTGTGTGTGTGTGTTCAAAGCTGAAGGTGTGCACCTTTTTTTTTGTTTTGTTTGTTTTTTTTGTTTGTTTTGCAGTGTGTCTGCATTTGAAGTGATAAAAATTTTGCAGTTCTTCTATAATCCTGCAGGTGGCAGGAGATAAACTTTTTATGTGGTTGGAGCAAATAATTTGCTCGGTTTGTTTGATTTAGAATTGTAGCAAAACTGTGAAAAGGAAAAAAAAAATCTTATTTATTTATTTAAACTGTGATACCGACAGACGGGTCGAATTGTCACGTGGTGGTGATGTCACGTCGTCTGCTCCCTGCTGATTCCCGTCTTTACTATTCGGCATAATTTGATTAACCGCGTGACGAGCCGAACCCCAGGCTGATGCTCCGTTTCTTCTTAAATTAAAAATGGCTGCCTTCAGTCGAATGAATCAGACATTATATTAACACACACACACACACACACCTGTACACTGCAGATGGGCTGTGGTTGTGTTTCTGTACATAGAGTAATGTGTGTGTGTGTGTGTGTGTGTGTTTGTGTCCTTCTTTCAGGAGTCTCTGTTACATCCAGCAACACGGGAGTCCCTGATATTTCAGGGTCTGTTTACACAAAGACGCAGGTGAGTGTTGAGCCTTAATGAGATCATCAGAGATTTATATGAGAGGGTTATTCAGTCCCTTTACTGTTTCTTTTCCGTGTGTGTAGTCGTTTGAGAAGCAGGGTTATCACGCGGCGGCGGCTCCGGGCGCCTCCTTCAGCGTGCCCTCGGCACTGGGCAGCGGCGGCCCCCTCAACACCCCCCCCCGTACCGACCCCCTCCGCAACAACCCCCCCCCCACCCCCCACCCCCCGTACCTACACCCTCAGCAACACCCTCAGCAACATCGTACAACCCTGTACTGACACCCATGCAGGTGGTGTACAGGTGACACGCATACAACACCTGTAGAGACATCTTTAGCAACACCTATACACTATCTGTACTAAATACCTACACCACTACCTTCAGCAACACCTATACAGCTGATAAAACACATTCAGTAAGACTTGTATACCACATGTAGTTCCACCGTCATAAAAAAAATAAAAGCAAGCATGTTTAGCAACAACTTGACACCACATAACACCTTCAGTGACAAATAACAAATAAAGCACCTTTAACAACACTTAAATGCTGTATAACACATCTTTACGTTACATAAAACACCTTTATGCAAAAAATAATAATAATCACCTCCGGCAACACCTTTACATCAGATAAAACACTTTAAGCAACACCCGAACCAGATAAACATCTTCATCAACAGCTTGATAAGCTGTCATTTGTAACACCACTACAGCATCATAATGACATCTATACCAACATCTATTCATTGGAAAAGAAAAATAATGTTAACTTCAGCATAAATCAGATAAAAGTCAGCTTTAGCAACACTCGTGCAGCACCACAGATGTTCAGATGTTCAAAGTTTGTGTGTGTCTCCTTTCAGTTTATCCAGAGTGCGCTGGACTGTATGGGGGCGGAGCTGGGGCGCATGCGTTCATTCCTGCAGCCTGGTCAGGAGGGGTCGGAGCTCATGCTGCTGCTAAAGGAACTGGACACTTCCTGCGGAGACGTCCGGCAGTTCTGTAAGAAAATCCGCAGAAGGATGCCCGGGACCGACGCTCCGGGGATCCCTGCCGCACTCTCTTACTCTCCTCAGGTATGTCTATCAATGTGCCTTTCCTCAGACCAATATACGTGTGTGTGTGTGTTTATATTTATAATCACCTGTGCGTGTGTGTAGGTGGGCGAGGCCCTGGCGGAAAGCAGGAAGCAGCTGGGTTGTGTAGTCGCGGTGCTGCAGGAGACCGCGGCAGCAGGAGCTCAACTCATCTCGACCCTCTCGGAGCAGGAGGGGCTCAGCGCACACACACTCGAGGACGGAGTCTTTAAAGCAGTCGAGCAGGTAAAACACACTTTTTCTTTCCTTCATGTCGAAATAAACAGAGATGTTGGTGTGTTTCAGTAAATGTGTGTATTTGTGTGTTCATAGATTTACAGTTCGCACGGCGAGAACCCACGCGAGTGCCTGCGCCAGTCATGCAGCGCCGTCATAGCAACCATGAACAAGATGGCCACCGCCATGCAGGAGGGAGAATACGACTCCGAGAAACCGCAGCATGTGGTGAGAGCATAAACTTTAGATCCTTTTAAAATAAGTACTCGTTACACATTATCGTGAGTCCTGCATACGTGTGTGTGTGTGTGTGTGTGTGTGTGTGTGTGTGACAGCCTCCCCCGGTAGAGCTGCGCTCTGCTGCTCTGAGAGCCGAGATCACCGATGCTGAAGGACTCGGCCTCAAACTGGAGGACAGAGAGACGGTCATCAAGGAGCTTAAGAAGTCCCTCAAAATCAAGGTGAGACATGTCCCCAAGTCAAAAGATAACTCTGCTGTAAGGTGCAGTATGTTTATAAGTCAAAGTCACAACTTGTCCTTTTATATGAATAATAAGTTATCAGGGCAGTGGTGCGTCAAACAGTTAGTGCTGTGGATTACTGGGTTACTGATCAAGAATGTCCGGGGTTCAAACCACAGCACCGCCAAGTTGAAATTATTTCACTGTGCTGTAAGATACATATGACAAATTATTGATTATTATTATTATTATTACAGGATTTCGAGCATAATTCGTTTCGGTAGCACGCTTGTATATCAAAGCAAGTTTCCCCCATAAGAAATAATGGAAACATTTAATTTTTATATTTTTCTATGAAATTAATTAATACAAAATATAAAGTAAAAAAAAATCGAATTAACCCGAACTTTATCTTTGCAAAGAATCTCACACACACACTAACAGAAACACTGCTCTTTCGGGAAACTTCTTTAACAAGAAGAACAATTATGCCTACAGTCCTAACCTTAATATTTTCCAGTGACGGTTCCTTTCTTTTTCTGTTCTTCCAATCTCTCTCTCTCTCTCTCTCTCTCTCTCTCTCTTTCTGCAGGGGGAGGAGTTAAGCGAGGCGAATGTGCGTCTGAGTTTGCTCGAGAAGAAGTTGGACACGTCTACCAAAGACGCAGACGAACGAGTGGAGAAGATCCAGACCAAACTGGATGAGACGAACACCCTGCTGAAGAAAAAAGAGAAGTGTGTTTTGTTTTTTTTTGTTTTTTTTCATATGCAATTGTCTGTAAGAAAAAATTTTTTTGTTTGTTTGTTTGTCCCCCACCCCCCACCCCACCCCCCACCCCTGACTTCTGTCCTTTGTGCGTGTGCAGGGAGTTCGAGGAGACCATGGATGCGCTGCAGGCTGATATTGACCAGCTGGAGGCAGAGAAGGCAGAGCTCAAACAGAGACTCAACAGCCAATCACGGATGACCATCGAAGGGTTGCGTGGAACACCAGCATCTGGCATCGCCTCCATCGTCGCAGGAGCCACTCCAGGTGACACGAGATGGATTAGAATAGATGAAATAATCCAGTTTGGCATCTAAAAGCAAATAATGGCATCTCGGGTACTTCGAAATAGCATGGCACCTGTGTGTGTGTGTGTGTGTGTGTGTGTGTGTGTGTGATCATCCTATGGGCTTAACTATGTTGAGTGCTGAATAAGTGTGTGTGTTTTCACAGGAGGTGCCGTCTCTGGTATAGCGAGTGTATCAGGTAGTGTGCAGGTAGTGGATTCTCCTCTCCTGAAGCAGCAAATGGATGTTCAGAGGCTTGCGATGAAACACCTGAAGAAAGAAAACTACAGACTCAAGGTGAGCATCACAAAAATGATACGCACTCTGTTTATATTAAAACTTCACTGCGCTTGTGATTTACATAAAAGAAGAGCAGCGTGCAGTGATTGTTTAGTTTTTTAGTTTTTTGTTGTATGAGGATGTACCTGGTGTTATTTATTTATCGAAGACTTTGTGCGCAGTATGGGGAAAGTGTTTTGTAACGAAGAATGGATAGAGATGCTCTCGCACAAGTGTTAGCCATCATGAAGAACATGTCCATCCTCGCTGACACTCAAAAAGCAAAAACTTTGGTTTGAGGTGTTAAAGCGTTCCTCCCTGTAGTCCTGATCTCCCGCTCCATCTGATTTTTTTTTTTCACCTGTTTGGTTCACTTAAAATGAAGAAGTGAGGACCGCGGTGCATTCATGTCTCTCAGCTCAGTCTAAAACACCTTTTTCAATGAGGAAATATGAAAGCAAGATCGTGTCGCAAAAATCATGTATACGCCTATTTCCAAATGTTAATTAAAAATAAATTCTGTAGCCAGAGTGCGGATAATTTTTGACTCAGCCTCATGTATATATTAATCATGGAAGTTCTTCTTAAAAATCTCAGAATCAGAAGAAACGTGAATGAATCATAGAATCGTCTTACAAGAATAAAACCAGAGAATCATTATAGAAGCAAGGATCGTAAAATTTACAGACTGAATCATAGAATCAGTGCAGCCGACTCTTTACATTCACCTCAACCTGTGTACCTTTGTCTCCTCCAGGCAGAGAAGATGAAGTCCCAACTGGCGTCTCTTCCTCCTCTGAGCGTGCCCAACATGACCGGTGTGATGAAGGACGGCTCGCTGAGCGACGGCGTTTCCGGAAACCTGTACCGGAAAACGGACCTCCTGCTGAGCAGCCTGCTCAAGATGAGCGCCGGCGTCAAAGTCGTGGACATCACAGGAAAAACACCCGGTGTGTGTGTGTGAGATAGAGAGAGGTTATATCGAATTGTGTATAAAATGTCATATCGGAAGGCAATACGGGTACACCGGTTAGTTCTGATTGAACAATATGTCGGTTAAATAGAGGTTAAAAAAATCATAATCTGTCAATTATAAATGGTGTTTGCAGAACTGTCGTATAACGGCGATCTCACACGGGAGAGAGTGCTATACTGCCGGATATTGACATTGTCTGATTCCGTGTTTGTGTGTGTGAGAATACTGAACATGTATTTCCCTCTCATTCTGTAGTAAGTGCCAGCGCTCAACTGTTGGAGCAGACGGCTAGGCTGCAGTCTCTCAGTGATGCCCTGGACAAACTAAAGGTCAGATGCACAACCGCACACAAATAACGATGTTGTTCAATGACATGGGATTTTCTTTGTATTTCTATTAATTATTCTTTTCGTTCTTTCCTTCTTTCACCGTCTCAGAGCGAAGTATCGGAGCATGTAGTAAACCAGCAAGTGGGAGCTCGAGTTCGCTCCGATTTTGCCACGTTCCCTTCATCGACTTTCATCAAGGTGACCACACGCACACACCACCTACAAGCCTCGGCTTAATAGATATAGACGAGTTTTATGCAGATTATTTATAACTTTTTTTTTTAAGTCTATACAGGTAGTCCCCGACTTACAAACGAGTTCCTTTCTGGGAGTGTGTTTGTAAGTCGGATTTGTTCTTAAGTTTGACAAAGTGAGTCTCGTACGCTTTTGACACAAATATACAATGTAAGGCTTACTAATCCACTTGACTGAATCTCTGTCCCCTTTCCCCACACTGCCATCAGTCTGGGACTACCTGTTATAGACTTTAAAAAAGGTTATAAATAATCCGCATAAAACATAAAAGTCTATATCTATTAAGCCGAGGCTTGTAGGTGTTAGTGCTAATTGTTATTTCTATGTTTTTGTGTTGCCTGCTTGTGCATCACTGTCCTTTATCTCGCACCGGTCTCATCGTCGGCGGTATACTTTTCTTCTATCCACAACACCCCTTAAACCATTTATGGAAATTTGACCAAACTTGTACAGTACCCTCATTAGAAAGCATAGATATGTACTGGATGCTTAACTTTCTCATGTATGCATCATATTTTTTTAATCACTGGAATTCTACAAAACCTTTACAAAATCTTCATTAGAAAGCACAAATGTGCACTAGCTAATTTTTGGAAGTAGCACGTTTAGCGGGCACGAGAAGCGCATCTTCCGGAGACTCAGATTGTTTTTAAAGTCATTTCTATCTAACTCTGTTCTATCCATCTGTGTTCCAGGCGGAGGGTGAGAAGAAGTGTGGCACCGTTCTGGTTGGAAAAGTGATGATCCCGTGCGCTCGCGGTCAAGAAAAGTCCCACTCCCTCATCCTGTCGCAGCATCAGCTTCAGCACGTCCACCACCTCCTCATGACCTAACCGCTTCATTTCATCGGACCACCTCAGTCAGGAAAAGACTTGCTCCGTCTGTCAGAAACACCCTTTTCACAGCACTTCCTGTTTTCTCTCAGGAACTTCAGTTCAGGCTTTCAGATTTCTTCCAAACCAAAGAATCACCTCTATTCAGTAGCTTCAGGTTGTTCATGGTCAAAAGGCTCAGCCGTTAGAAAGTTTTTTTTTTTTTTTTTTTTTTTTTTGGTACTTTATCATGTTTGGATTGGGTTCACTTTGGAGAGTTTGTATTCTTAAATTCAAACGATATTGTCCCAAAAAAAAAAAAAAATCTAAATGGTTAAAACACTACCACTTAAAATTGTTACTACTCGTTTTCTGATGACTTTGGCCTTTTTTTTTTTTATGTCACATTCTTGACGCGATCTGTTTAGAAATTCTTATGCAATTTTCAATGTGGTTTAAATTTTAATCAAGTTTTTGGAAAAAAAAAACATGGATTGTAGTTTCTTTATGTTTGTAATTCTGGATTCAGGTTCCTAAAAAACAAGGTATTTACATATTTATGCAATTATTTTTCTTTTTTTCTTTTCTGTTTTGGAAGCGGTTATTCAAAAAATCACTCCTTTTTAAAAGCTTGCTCACTTTACAATAGTATTCACAAAGGGATGCACAAATCTTTTTCATTTTTATATGATCTTAATATCCGAGCGAATACTATTTTCACTTTATTAATTACAAGCGGCTGGTATTCTACTTCAGCTCATTAGAAGATTAGCGAACTAATAAAACAAAAAAATGCTGTTTTTCCAGATCATATTGGCACATCTTTTATGTTTATACACATTAATTTATAAAAGGAGAGCACTAAACATGTAGTTTAAATGATGATTAAATGAAAAAGAATAAATAAATAAATAAACATTGGTTCACTTGCATGTCTTAGAAAGGACCAAATCAACACAACACAAAGCTGCAGCATTTTTTTTTTCCGTAAATCCTGCTCAAGATTTATCGAAAAGCAGGAGGAAAAATCTGCCTCGTAAGAATCTGCCAAATCATTCTAGATTATTTTGAATGCAGCTCTTCCACTTTAACACACGCAGAATGTTCTGGCATTATTATTGTTTTGTATTTTGCTGATATAGAAGGAAACGTGTTCACACCCTTTAACTAACATCATTTCATCTTTGGCTAAAGTAGATCTGTGTGTAATGCAATGTTTAATGATTTTTGCATTTGAACTTCAATAAAATAAAAATCTAACATGCATTTCCTTTGATATATATATGCATATATAACATATGATCTGTGGTATTTTAATGATTTATACTGTTTTAATATAGTAAATTCATATTGCGATCAATAGTGTTAGTATGTTTCATGTTAAAGAGCATGATCACAGAAATATTACTACATCCCCTGGCAAAAAGTATGGAATCACCACTGTTGGAAAATGTTCATTCAATTATTTAATTGTGTAGGGAAAAAATGAATAAATA
Source organism: Clarias laeviceps (assembly GCA_030014305.1). Lineage (NCBI taxonomy): Eukaryota > Metazoa > Chordata > Actinopteri > Siluriformes > Clariidae > Clarias > Clarias laeviceps. The sequence goes on along the minus strand of JAQMYJ010000013.1, from coordinate 15,326,616 downwards.
ATCACAGACATGCTACAAAGCTTTTTATTTAACATTCCACCCTTCTGGCTTTTAAGAAACACTTCAAAATACAGTATAAAAAAGAAAGAAAACTTTAGTCAATTGCAAATCAAGCAGAGGAAAAAAAAATCCCTCAATTCTGAGGAAAAAATGGAATCATGAAACACAACAGTGTAACACCTCTAGCTCAAGCTTTTATAACAGCTTGAACTATTTGAGACATGGATTTTACTATCGACAAACAGTATTCTTCATCAATCCGGCTCCAGCTTACTCTTATTACATTTGCCAGATCAGCTTTGCAGGTCATGGACCACTTTCTTTAATTTTCACCATAGAGTTTCAATTGGATTGTGGTCCGGACTATTTGCAGGCCGACCATGCCATTGACTTTATATGTCTTTCTGAAGGAAGGTTTTCACAGCTTTTTGCTGTCCTATGGCAAGGTGCAGTTTCATCCTGAAAAATGACGTCCTCACCACCAAACATTCTCACAATTAATGGAATATAAAAAGTGTCCAAAATCACAACATAACCTTGTGCCTTTAATGACCGTCATCTCCCCGGTACCTTTACCTGATATGCAACACCATATCAATGTGGAAATTTGCATGTTTTCTTCAGGCAGTTGTCTTCATACATTTCATAGGATTGATTCATAACTGAATATAACTTTCATCCAGTCATCCACAGTCCATGATTGCTTTTCTTTAGCCCACTGTAACCTTGTTTATTTTTTCTGTTTAGGTGGTAATTATGGTTCTCATTTGGCTTTTCTGTATGAAAATCCCATTTCCAGTAGACGATGTCTTACAGTTCGGTCACAGACACTGACTCCAGTTTCCGACCATATGTGCCTCATTTGTGAGGAATGAATGGATAAATACAGAAGTAATAGTAATGCAGTACAGTCTTATTCAGAATGTACAGTAGTTATACCTGCATTCTGTGCTTTGGATCTATCTACTCCATTCCACTGGATTTGATTAAATCTCTAATGTAATGAAGTTCTTTAACTGGTCTCTCTTTTTTTTAATACTGTTATTTTTCTTAGGGAACAGAATGTTGAATAAATCCCAGACAGATTCGCTAGTCAGAAGCTTTAATGTTATAAACTTGGATTTATAGACGTAAGAGTTTTTCCTCACTACTACTCTCATTTCCTCTATAAATGGTATATTACCACACAATGGTACATTGGCCTTAAGGAATATTTGATCCAAATATAACCTGCAACATATACTCAGCAAAAAAAGAAACGTCCTCTGACTTTCAACTGTTTTTACTTTCAGTAAACTTTATGTGTAAATATTTGTATGAACACTAAAAGAGTCAACACCATAAGACATAAACTAAAAATGTTTCACAATGTGTCCC
>JAQMYJ010000013.1:15314369-15325139 GCA_030014305.1 Clarias laeviceps | reverse complement strand
CGCGAAGGCGAAAAAGCAAACGGTAATGCAAAGTTTGCAATTGCATTTGAATTATGGCACACTTTGTGCGTCCACATGTGGGAAACGCAATTGCAAATGCAATTGCAAATGCAATTTGCAATTCCTTTTGAATATTGTCCGGGATATCACTCCATACTGCATGTCTTTGGACTGTGGAGGAAATTCACCGAGCACGGAGTAAACATGCAAACTCCTTGCACACAGACCCGAGGCAGGAATCAAAGCCAGAACCTGTAGGTTCAAGGTGAAAGTGCTAACCGCTAAGCCACCATGCAGCCAGATCAAATACAATACAAATTAATTAATATTTTACCACTGTTTTAGAATATTTATCACACACAGTGTCAACGTTAACACCCATTTTAGGTCAAGTTTTTTTTTTGGTGTGTGCATTTGTACCTTGGACCTCGGGTATCCCTCCAGCCCATGAGTTGACGAGCACACCTTCATCAGGTGCAGAGAGACTCCCTAACACCACCTGAGCAAGAAAGGTAGAGTTGGGCGGGATCTCCATCGGGTGGAACTCGCCCATCAGTGCCTGTTTTTTGCACGTTTGTTGTTTATAGTCCATCAGGTACATCACTTTCTGATGAGGGAGTGAACAAGATACAACATCAGCTTTAGTAGCCGTGAGTTCTTTCTTGCCCTGTTGCTTTTATGTTATGTAGATTATTTTAAACTTTTCCTTCCATAACCTTTATAACAGTAAAATGAGGAATGGAAAGCAATGGATTACATGCCCTCTCATTACAGTACTCGAGTGGCCTACATTGGTTCACTGTACATTGCTTTCTGGATATGATTAAATCATATGACTTACTTACTTACTGTATTCAACTTTACTACATTCATACTGTAATTAAAAATAATGATTCATTTAATCTTGGAAAACTTGTTGATGTGTGTTAATCATGCCATTTTGAAAACTAACTAAAATGCAGCTCTTTTGTGAAGCTCTCAGAGGTTTGTTAGAGAACATTAATGAACAAACACCATCATGAAGCCCATGAAGGAACACACCAGACAGATCAGGGATAAAGTTGTGGAGACGTGTAAAGCAGGGTTTGGTTATAAAAAAATATCCCAAGCTTTGAACATCTCACTGAGCAATGTTCAATATATCATCTAAAAATGGAAATAGTATGGCACTACTGCAAACCTACCAAGACTGACCAAGCTGTCCACATAAACTAAGAGGCTGGTCATGGAGAGGATTAATCAGAGAAGCAGCCAAGAGGCTTTTGGCTGCAGAGATCCACAGCTTATGTGGCAGAATCTGTCCACAGCACAACTATAACTCGTTCACTTCACAAATCTGGCCTTTATGAAAGAGTGGCAAGAAGAAAGCCATTGTTTAAAGAAAGCCATAGGAAGTCCCACTTGCAGATTTTCGACAAGCCACGTGGAGTAGCAGTTTGAATTCATGCCAAGTAAGAGCACCACAGACGCCACAGATTGCTTTGAGAATGCTGATGGAGAAGTATAGAGAAGGTCAGGAAGAGTTACATTGTGTGTTTGTAGATCTAGAGAAAACCTATGACAGTTGTCCAAAGATGAACTGTGGTATTGCAAGAGATCTTCAAGAGTGTCAAAGAAGTATGTGAAGGTTGTGCAAAACAAGAACAGTGTTAAAGTGGTGAGGTGTGTGGTGTGCCGAGGTGGGACTGCACCAGGGATCTGCTCTTAGTCCCTTTCTGTTTGAAGTGGTGATGGGCAGGTTGATGAATAAGGTTAAACAAGAGTCCCATGGACTATAATGTTTGCAGATGACATTGTGCTCAGCAGCGAGAGTAGGCAGCATGTTGAGAAGAGTCTAAAGAGGTGGAGCGATGCACTGGAGAGAAGATGCATGAAGATCAGTAGGAGCAAGATGGAGTATATGTGTGTAAATGAGAGAAAGTGTGGGGAAGGGGCGGTTGCAAGGAATATAGGTAGGAGTATATTTAGGATCAACTGTCCAAAGCAATAAGTGTGAGAGAAAAGTGAAAAAAAGATTGTAGGCAGGGTGGAATAGTTGGAGAATCTAAGTGGAGTTGAAGTGATCTGAAGATAAATTTGCTTTGGGAGTGACAACAATGGACAAGGTCAGGAATGAGTATATCAGAGGAGCAGTGCAGGTAATATGGTTTCATGGACAAGATTAAGGTGGTTTGGACATGTGGAGAACAGGGATGAGGGGTATATCAGAGGAGAATGTTAGAGATGGAGCTGCCAGGCAGGATGGGAAGAGGAAGGCCCAAGAGAAGGTTTATGGATGTGGTAAGGAAGGACATGCAGGAGGTTGAAGTGACAAACAAAGACAAATGTTCTCCATCTAATTATTAAAGAAGAAGGAGTGATTGGCTAATGATTAAGAAAAGAAGAAGCAAAAATTTGCATTTGCACTGCACCAGCCTACGAGTATCGTTCAGAGTAATGTGAAGGGGTTGCCAGTGTATCTTTCCTGGATGGCAACTTAGCTTGAGCTACATAGCCAACAACCCTAGCAACTGAGAGCATTTGTCAAATTTAGCTGACATTACCTGTCTATTATATATGCTTAATAAAGCTGGCATAATTGTTTAGAAAGATCCTCATTTTCAGATTAGTTATGTTGATATGCTGATAAATAAATTTGACAGGATGCAGATTGCTTAGAGAGGAGCTCTAGGGGAGCTCATGTGTGTGTCCTTGTGTATTTGTGTCTGCGTTACCTCCTGGTAGAGGAGCAGAGCATCCATAACTACCGTAGAATTCCCAGTCCTTACAAACTCTCCTAAGCGGATGCGTTGTAATTGAGCATCATAGGAATACTTCCCAAATACCAGATAATTGCCATTTTGAGCTACCTGTGAAAGAGAAGATGAAGAAAGAGAACTATGTATATTAAATCAAATAAAAATAAAATAGTAAATAAAAATGTAATATATAAGAAGTAGTATCAAAAGTTTGGGGACTAGTTTTGTAACACGGCAATAGATGGCAGCACAAGGCTGCACACACAGTCACAGGGAGCACCAAACTTCATAAGTCAGTGTGCCAAAAAACATGTCCTGTCTACATTGGGAGTTGTGTTATTCTGACCTCATGCATTACCACATCTGCTATTCCATAATGGACAGTAAATTAGAACAAAGAGCAACATGGGATTAAAAAGTTTCAAGATTAGCTCTCTTTACAAGAATTGCATTCTGCAATAAATTTTCCCCAATGCAAGAGAGATCGACAGAGAGAGAGAGAGATTGCTGGACAAAGCATAAATAAATACTGACATTTCTTACTTGTCTGAATTTACATTTCTCTGCAGAGGAGTTGGCAGTTGATGCCAAGTGCCATACCTGTGATTGTAGTCATATGTGTCCTCTGCTGTAATAATTTTATAAGGAAAATATTGATATTCCTGACAAGTCTCATTTCTACAAGGATTCAGCTTACATAAAAAATTAAGAGACTCCAGTTATAAACTAGTAGATGCATGCTCTTTAGTGGTAAAGATATTGAGAAAGGAAGAAGAAATGAAAAGTTTACAGCACTCACCACATCAAAGTTTCCCTCAAGGAGAGGACCACTTCCTGTAAATAAATAAATGCAGGGATTAATTATTTATTCATACCCAAACACATTGCCTTTATGACAGTCATGTCCATGTGTCTTTTTATCTTCACTATCATCAATTATGATTAATATTATAATTACATTTAAATTGATTAAAACTATAATTGTTGTTGGTCTTTCGGCTGCTCCCGGCAAGGGGTTGCCACAGCGGAATATCCAGTCCGCACTACAACTTGGCACAACCCTCCCATTTTATCCGGGCTTGGGACTGGCACTGCATCCAGTGGCTGGGAATCGAACCCTGGCCTTCCGCATGGCAGGCGAAGCACCTACCACTGAGCCACCAGTGCCCCTTTGGTTAAAACTATAATTAATGTCTGATTTCCTGAAGTATAGATGTGCAGGAATATTAAATTATAAAGTAGAGTCTTTATTCATCATATATACATTACTGCACCATAAAATTATTGACTTTTCGTATGTCCTAGTTTTTTTTTTTGTCAGTAGACTGGGTTCAGAGCAATTATACAGTGCCCCTAGAGCTGACAGGGTTAAGGGCCTTGCTCAAGGGCCCAGCAGCTGGAACCTGGTGGAGCTGGGGCTCGAAATGCCAACCTTCCAATCAAATGATTTATTTAAATACACAAACCAGCCCATGTGCCTTTGTGTGATTAATAATAAGGGCTTCAAATGAGAGCATTAAAAGAATAATTGTCTCGCTTTAAAATAAAACCCAGTTGTTGTTTTTTAAAGCAATACACAAAAAATTTAATTTTTTCCCTCTGAATCACTCTCTAGCAGACCTATAAATTGATCTTAAGCAAAATCCATTACTTACTGCAAGGATGAGGTTTCTGAGCCAAGCAGCCTCCGGCCACAAACATCAACAGGGCACGACACACCCAGAGCTGCATGTCTTCCCACTACAGTGTGTACGTATTTGTGTAGATTGTATTCCCTGCTTCCTTATATAGTGCTTCACTCAAACCAGCACACTGTAAACACACTCTCAATTCCTGGTTTTCAGTCACATGTGTACTCAGTGTGTGGAAGGTTATCATCTCCCTTTATAGTCTTGTATTGTGTAACCAGAGTTTTTTTAGTGTTATTGCTTTAGAATGTGGTACTTGATTGCGTTAAATGTAGGAGGAAAAACATATTCCATATGCGGGAAGAATTTGTAAAGAACTTCTGTTTTGTGCTTACACACAGGTCCCATGATTTAATAATGAGAACCATGATGTCGTTGTCAGCTACTCTGGGAACAGGAGTCTTAAGTCGAGGCAACATAATTTTCCCTTTCAGCGGCTTTGTCGCAATGGCTGGCTATAACTGAGACTGGTGCCAGTGCAGCAATCAAACAGCGGTGTATAGTGGGCTCGCCTCCCTGGGGCAACATCCACTCACATGCCACTTGCCGTGTTAACATGCCGCATGCTCTCACCAAACTCTTGGACAGTTTTTTCCAGACTTCTGGACCCAGAGCTAAGCTCCATGTTTTCTTTCAAAGAGTGGAGCAAGCCTGAGTTCCATTGATGAATATTTCCCACCAGCCGTGCCAGATTTAGTGACTTCGCCCCTTTATACACCTGCAGAAGGGGAGACCATCTGGAGTAAGCGATGGGTGAAGAAACCATTGGGTGCATGCCCGTCACTGCTGATTTCATGACACAGTTAACTAAAATACAGTGGGGAAAATAATGATTTGATCCCCTGTAGATTTTGTAAGTTTTCCCACTTACGAAGACATGAACGGTCTATAATTTTTTATCAAAGGTTTATTGTAAAGGATAGAGACACACTACTGTAGCCATCAAAAATCCAGAAAATAAAACACATTATATAAATGTTATGAATTGACTTGCATTTTAATGAGTAAAATAAGTATTTAATCCCAAAGCAAAACATGACTTAGTACTTGGTGGGCAAACCCTTGTTGGCAAGCACAGAGGTGCACGCATCTCAGGAGGTCATATCATCGCATGGCTTTTCATATCATTGTTATGCAGATGACATGCAACTTATTCTCTCCTTTCCTCCCCCAGACACTCAGGTTTCCACCCGGATCTCAGCATGTCTGCCAGGCATCTCATCCTGGATGGCAGCTCATCAACTGAAGCTCAATCTGAGTAAAACCGAAGTGCTGTTCATCCCTGGTGATTCATCCCCCTGTCAGGAACTTGTGATCTCCCTGGACAACAATCAGATCACTCCTTAATTCAGCCAGTTCCCTCAATTTTGGGGAAACTGTGGACAATCATCTGTCATTTTCCCTACACATCACTAACCTTACTCGCTGTTGTATATTTCTTCTTTACAACATCAGAAGAATCCGCCCATTTCTTTCTTCACAGGATACTCAGGTGCTTTTTCAGTCCCTTGATATTTCAAGACTGGACTACTGCAACTCATTCCTGGTAGGTCTGTCTCTGTCCACCATTCGTCCTCTGCAGCTAATCCAGAATGCAACTGCACATCTTGTTTTCAACCTTCCCAAGTTCTCCCACCCCACTTCTCCACTCCCTGCGCCAGCTTCCTGTAGCTGCCCGCATCAAAACCATGATGCTTGCCTAACAAAGCTAAAAATGGCCCAGCACCCACTTACCCTTTTAGCTCTAATCACCCCACGTGCCGCACCACGTTCCCTTCAATCCTCCAGCACTGCTCGCCTCGTCCCACCATCTCTCAAGGATCAAGGAAGACATTCATCCAGACACTTTTCTGTTCTGGCACCCATGTGGTGGAATGAACTGTCCCTAGATGTGAAAAAAAAAAACCTTTCTAACTGTGTGTGACTGATGGCACTTCGTTAGTAACCTAGTAAGCCAGAGTAAGTATCTATCCAATGACGAAAACTTCAAAGCACTTTTTGTAAGCCGTTCTGGATAAGAGCGTCTGCCAAATGCCTAAATGTAAACATAAATGTAGGATGGATTTTGGTCCACTATTCTTTACGGGTCTTCTCTAAAGGTTCCTTGCCTGTCGATGGCAAGTCGAAGTTTTAGCTTCCTCCACAAATTTTTTTTAGGATTACAGTCTGGAGACTGGCCTGGCCACTCCATGACATTAATACAGTATGCTTCTTCTTGAGCCACTCCTTTGTTGCCATGGCAGTATGTTTCTGGTCATTGTTATGTTAGAAGACCCATCCACGAGCCATCTTCAGGAGGTTCTCATCCAAAATTTTACATTGACCTGTCAAGTAAGTGGCAAAGTCAGCCTGTACAGTACCTTTAGCAGAGAAACAGTCCCAAAGCATGATGTTTCCACCTCCGTGCTTGACTGGAGAGGCAGTGTTTTTAGAGTCATGGTTAGCATTTTTCTTTCTCCAAAAACAGTAAAACGAGTTGAGGCCAAAGAGCTAAATTTTGGTATTATCTGACCACAGCACTTTCGCTGTTCATTAGCAAACTTCAGACCGGCCTATATATGTGCCTTGTTGGGGAGGGGAACCTGAAGGATTTCAATCCATGTTGTGTTACAAATAGATTATTTGGTGACTGTGTCCCCGACTGCCTTGAGATCATTCACAAGCTCCTCCTGTGTGGTTCTCGGCTGATTCCTCACTTTTCTCATGATGATCCTTACCCCATGAGGCGAAATCTTGCATGGAGCTCCAGATCTAGGGCGATTGATGGTTATTTTGTATTTGTTTTGTTTGCAAATAATGCCTTGCGAATTTCTTCTTGCTGATGGTCTTGATGCCCATTTCAGCCTTGGGCAGGTCTACAATCTTCTCCCTGACATCCCTTGACAGCTCTTTGACAGAAGATAGAGATTGTCTTTTATACACATAACGAGCTGTTGTTAGGAAATTTTTCATTAATATTCTGTCTCTTTTCTTTAAAGTATAAAAATTATGATAAAATAATAACAATTCTAGACCATTCATTTCTTTGTACAAAATCTATCTAATGAGGGATTAAATGATTATTTTCTTCATTGTAAATATACTACTTCACTTTTTTCTCTCTCTAATGATGATAGTTTCTTAAAAAGAAAATAGTTTTTTACAATCTAACTGTTTTTTAAAGCCATGTGTGACCCGCTTAAGAATGATATCGGAATGACTGCAATGTCAACACTGAAACAGACACAGGCAAAAAAACTGTTTAGATGTACAGTATGTGTCTTTTATTTAACTAACTTAAAAATTAAAGGACATTGAGATTGTGGTCATGTCATGAACTAAAACAGGAATCAAAACCTAGTGTATATGAGAAATGTAACTGAAAAATCAAACAGAAATAACACGTGTAAAAAAATACTTTGGGAGTACTTTAAAAAGAGATGCAATAATCTCAGTCCTTGAATGTTGAGATTTGTCTGCTACTTATGCTCTGTAAAGCCTTCATAATGTCTTTAATCTGAAGTGCTGTGATTTCTGAGGCTGGTAACTCTAAATGAACTTCTTTTCTGCAGCAGGGGTAAGTTTTGCTCTTGCTTTCCTGGGACTTTTGACTGGTACTGTATGTATCACTCCATATCACAGGTGTCCAACAATCGTTAATTACAATAAATGTCATTGCATCATGATTGAAAGTAGGACTGTACGGTCCCCAGTACTGGAAAAAGTGAAGAGCAGCTGCCTGATAAAACCCCCCTTTGAAACCAGTAACAGAAACACTTTAAGCTAGAAAACACATCTGATAACATTATGTCATCTTAAACAACACACTGTTGCATTAACAATTTATTCTAAGCTACAAAGTCAATTAAACTTCTAACACAAGGCTGAATTTCAAGGCACTATATGGTGTGTGGAACAAGGGATTGTCCATCCTACATAGTGCACTCGCTTTCCATTTAACGATATTATGGATTTAACTCTGGAACCCAGAAGTTAGGGCTGATATTCTAAAGCAGAATAAGTGGAAGTATAAAGTAAGTTTCTCAGGACGGTCCACCACTTCCATGGTTGATTCTTCTCATTCAATGGCTGCATAGTACCTGTAAGAATTTACAACTATGCACCAACTACTTTCACCCTTATTCATTACATTAACTGTTAGGTGCCAGCTCCGCCAGTCACAGTTAGTCAGTATCGCCAGTTGCAGAAGTATATGCATTGGCGGAGCAAAATAACTGGTTAAATAAACAAACAATTTATAAAATGTGCATAATAAATGCTGAGACAGAGAAGCGTGATTCGTCACTCCAAAGAACAAACCCTCAATCCAGTGGCGGCGTGGCATACACCACTGCATCCGATGCTTTGCATTACACTTGGTGATGTAAGGCTTGGATGCAGCTGCTCGGCCATGGAAACCGCTTCCATGAAGCTGTCTATGCACTGTTCTTGAGCTAATCTGAAGGCCACATGAAGTTTGGAGGTCTGTAGCTATTGACTCTGGTGACCTCTGTACACTATGCATCTCAGCATCTGTTGACTCTTCTCTGTGGTTTTACGTGGCCTCTTGTTCACTGTTGTATTTGTTATAATACTACTAACAGTTGACTGTGGAATACAGTATTTAGTAGCGAGTACATTTCACAATTGAACCTATCGCACAGGTGGCATCCTATAACGGTTCCACACTGGAATTCACAGAGCTCCTACGAGCGACGTATTCTTTCACAAATGTTTGTGGAAGCGGTCTGCATGTCTAGGTGCTTGATTTAAAACACTTGTAACCATAAAAGTATTTGGAACATTTGGATTCATTGATTTGGATGGGTGAGTGAATACTTTTGGCAGTGTAGTGTGTATCCAAAATGGGATGCACAAGTCTTTTATAATAATATCTATTCACTGTGGGATGCACAAGTATTTTTTATATTATCTTAATTTAGATTTTTTTTAGTTTGTTTGTATTTTTTCATAGATTTTTCCTTTTTATATATATGATGTTAATATCCAAGCGAATAATGTTTTTATTTTATTAATTACAAGCAGCTAGTTTGCTGGTATTCTACTTTAGCTCATTAAAAGCTTAGAAAAACATTTTGTTTCTACGCATCCTTTATGTTCATACACATTGTTGTTGGTCTTTCGGCTGCTCCCGGTAAGGGGTCGCCACAGCGGAATATCCAGTCCGCACTTCAACTTGGCACAGGTTTTACGCCGGATGCCCTTCCTGACGCAACCCTCCCATTTTATCCGGGCTAGGGAACGGCACTGCATCCAGTGGCTGGGGTTCGGGCACTGGCTGGGAATCGAACCCGGGCCTTCCGCATGGCAGGTGAAACACCTACACTGTAAGAGCCATATTTCATTTTTACAATTTGTTGTTGTTTTTATTTCTATTTCATTAGTTCAGCATTAAGCATTAAGTTTGTTAATGTATAAAAAAGAAGCACTAAACACGTAGTTTCGATGATAATTAAATTTAAAAGTTTTAAAAAATTGGATCACTTGCATGTCTCTTCAATACATAGAAAGGACCAAATCAACACAAGGCTGCAGCATTTGTTTTTTATTATTTGTTTTTTATTGTAAGAATCTGCCAAATCATTCTAGATTATTTTGAATGCAGCTCTTCCACTTTAACACACACAAAATGTTCTTTGCATTATTATTGTTTTATGTTTTGCTGGTGTAGAAGGAAAATTGTTTACATGCTTTAACTAACATCATTACATCTTTGGCTAATGTAGATATGTGTTATGCAATGTTTAATGACTTTTGCATTTGAACTTGAATAAAAGTTAGAAAAATCAAACATCATGCATTTCCTTCGATATACTGTATATATATATATGCATATATATGTAGGATCTGTGGTATTTTAATGATTTATACAGTTGTAATATAGTAAATTCATATTGGGATCAATAGTATTAGATATATGCAATTTGATCACAGAAATATTATTATTGCAAAACAGCTGATTTTACTTTGATTTTTCAGTCGCAACAGTCCCAAGAGTTACAGATGTGGCCATTAAGACTGCGCGTGTTTTCCCGCAAGAAGCCGCAATTTGGCGCAACATTTGGGAATTTAAATAAATGTGTTGTGCTTCACTGAATATCCACCAGATGGCGCATGGAAGGACTTTATCTAAAAGCCAGACCAAGTACGACGGAGAATTGTGTCTAATTAGTTAGCCTAAAACAATATTGTTTCCAATGCTGAAGCAAACATGAATTTACTTTTGTTTTACAGTAGATCTTTCATGATGAATGTGTGTATATGTGCTTCATATTAGTTTCACAATGATGAAATGAGATGCCCAAATTAGTGCTTTAAAAGTTTCTTATATAGTTTTTGTAATG
>JAQMYJ010000013.1:15284700-15305569 GCA_030014305.1 Clarias laeviceps | reverse complement strand
TTTGATTTTGAGCCTCCCTTCATTCAGGGACACATTGTGAAACATTTTTAGTTTATGTCTTATGGTGTTGACTCTTTCAGTGTTCATACAAATATTTACACATTAAGTTTACTGAAAGGAAAAACAGTTGAAAGTCAGAGGACGTTTTTTTTTTGCTGAATATACATCAATCAATCCATCCATCTATTTATTTATCTATGTTCAGTTATGGATTTTATTGTCCTCTTGATGAGAGATACAGTGATATACAGTATTGTATACAATAGGTTATTTCTGTGGTGGGTAACTCTAAATGAACTTCTCCTCTACAGCAAAGGATTTATGTATCACTCCATATCACAGGTTGTGACAGCGGGCTTACAGACAGTGCACGCACATTAGTGGACCCACACCACTCACCTAGGCATCACCGAAACCACTGTTATGCTGCATACGTTTAACCTTGCTGCTGAACATTGTGCTAAATAAAGACTTTTTGTCACATTGTGCTTGTGGAATCTGGTTCCCGTGATTTCTCTCCGCTTCTCTAACTCGTTACAAGGTCAATAATTTCATGGGTGAAAGTAGGTCTGTATGGTCCCCAGTACCGGAAAGAGTAGAGAGCAGCTGCCTGATAAAAAACACATTTGAAACCAGTCAAGACACCACCTTGAGCTAGAAAACACATCTGATAACATTATGTTATCTTATCCAACACTCTCTCCTTTAGTGATTGGTCGTTCATGAACAATGCATTCTTTTTGAACAAATGTGACTCAGAAGAACAAGTAGTCTCGGAGAGTGATCTGTTCATTTTCTACTGGGTGCGCACGCGCAAAGCATCGCAAAACCTAAGTAGGTTATGTACAGGAAACGAAATGAGTAGTTACCTTTGAGTCTTTTTTCGGTTTGAATCGTTCGTTCTTTTGTCACGTGACTCCCATAGACGCTATGCAGTGCATTACACAGGAAACAGAATTGAACGATTCTCAACGAGTCTTCAAGTCCTAGTCATTCGTTCTTTTGTCACGTGACTCTCAGATGCTATGCGGTGCAATATATTCAAAAGAACGAACGACTCGGACTAGAAGATATGAGAGGTGAGCTGCTCATTCTGTTTATCATAATATGTCCTTAGCTGCATTGTAATATTTTCATTACTGGAACTATAGCCAAAAATTGTGAATGTAGACGTGTTAAGGGTCTGTTTATTGAGAATGTAACATTTTATTTTATTTCTGATCAAAAGAACGAAATAAACTAAATGACTCAAAAAATTATTCGTTCATTTTAATGTATGAGATTCAAAGGACCGAGTCACTAAAATGATTCAAACTTCCCATCAATACTCTCCTTAATAATTGCTTTGAAGTCGTTCTGAATTGTGTCTGAACCGCCTGCGTTGTTCTGTTCATGGCTAGCACGAACTACAAAGTCAATTAACCTCTAACACAAGGCTGAATCCCAAATCCCTGTTTAACCCCAGATCAAGAGCACTACTTGTTGTATGGAACAAGCCATTGTACACTCTACATAGTGCACTAGCTTTCCATTTAACACTATTAGGCTCTGGAACACGGAAGTTAACAGAGCGGATATTGTATAGCAGAATAAGTGGAAATATAAAGGAAGTTTTTTCAGGACAGTCCACCACCTCCATGGTTTTTTCTCCTCACCTTTTGGCTGCATAGAACCTTGTAAGAATTTAAAACTACTTTCACCCATTAAACTAACTGTTGCTCACAGCTGCAGAATTGGATGTGTTGGTGGAGCAAAATAACTGGTTAAATAAAGAAATAAATCATAAAATGTTTATAATAAATGGTGTTTGTAGAACAGTTGTATAAAAGCAATATGATATATTAACAAAGTCTTTTAAGTACTAATTACAAATACTGTTGCCACACACAATAATCATAATAAAAGTAAAAAAAGGGAGCACTAATCACCTAGTTTAGATTATGATTAAATTAAAAAGAGAATTGTCTCTTTAACACACAGAAAGGACCAAATCAACACCAGGCTGAAGCATTTCATTTTCATTTCTGCTCAAAATCTGAGCTGCCAAATCTTTAAAGATGGTATTTTGAATGCAACTCTTTGACTTTAACACATGCAATATGTTCTTATGTTTGGCTGCTATAGAAGGACGTGGTCACACCCTTTAACTAACATCATTTCATCACTGGCTAATGTAGATCTGCGTAATGCAATGTTTAATGATACATGAAAATTCCAAATGTGTGTTTAATTCATGATATTTTAATGATTTATTCAGTTTTAATATAGTAAATTCATATTGCGATCAATAATATTAATATATGTTTCATGCTGAAGTGCATGTCAGAATTGCTACTGTATACAGTACAATATGATCACAGAAATATTATTATTCCACAGGATCAACAACAAAAACATCTGAAAAAGTTAACAGCCTTAAAAGTTAATTAAAACCTAATTAATCTGACAAAATCATTTGGGTGTTAAGAGAACCATCTACACTGACTAAAACCAAATTTAGTGAATATAAATAAAATAAAATGAGTACATTGTGTAAATTTAAATGTTTGCCAAAATCTTTATTTAAGATCAGTGTTGAGGGAAGTTACATGTGGGTCATATGAAGAGCACCAGTATTGACTCAGAAGAAAGCACTAAAGTAATCCCCCTCCCCTGTTTCCAGAGTAGCGTTCTGGCAGAACGGCGGAGGAATGAACACAGATGGATTCTTAATCCCACGAACGATGTTAAAAAAGCTGAAACAATCAGATAAGACAGGATTTGTCAAATAGATCCAAACAGTCTAGCTTTCTATGTACACGTAAACAAAGTTTATTAATTCTTGCTCGCTCGCTCTCTCACTCAGACACACACACACACACACACACACACTCACACACACACATATATATACTGTATATGCTTACTTGGTAACAACCCAGCCAGTTTTAGGCATGTTGTACAGGACAGTTACAGGAAGGCAGCCAAACTCTGTGAATGTCATCACATACTGGCCTACAGTAAAGGAAGGAACATCATTATGTAATAAAATAACAATTTCATACATTAACATTTTTATACATTCTATAATATTAACTCTGAAAGTCTTTAAAGTCTTAAATCATACAATATACACAACATTTCTACACTACATAATAGAGATGGGGGAAATCAATTCAACTACATACTTCTGTCTTTTGTGCTGAAATAAAAAAATATTTTATTCTTTTTTTTTTTTGCTGTTGCTCTATAAACCTGAGATCCTGCAGATGGCACACTTTAAATTATTAAAACATTGGCAAGCAGCCTTGCAGTCTAGGCAATTTTTTTCTAATTCCGTCTATAATTGTAACAAGATCATAATTATTATGATTTTATATGACAGACCAACACAAAGTGACACATGATGTGAAGAGGAAGGAAAAATGGCAACTAAAAAAAAGGAAGGTCAAAAAGTAAAATTTCCGTCTCATCTGACCAGAGCACATAATTTCACATCACTTTGTGTATAAAATCCAAATAAAATACATTTACGTTTGTGGTTGTAACATGACAAAATGTGGAAAAGTTCAAGAGGTATGAATACTTTTGCAGGGCAAAATAAACACCCTACATTTTATCTCACTTAGTGCATCGGCTATTGATGAAAACTTTAATCTCAGTATTCAGAGGGGGCTCTAAAACCGGTTTAGGAGCAGATCAAATACAACCCAAATTAATTTATTAACAGTATTAACGTTAACACTCGTTTTAGGTCAAGATTTCTTTTAGTGTGTGTTTCTACCTTGGACCTGAGGAATCTCTCCAGCCCATGAGTTGACCAGTAAACCTTCACCAGGTGCAGAGAGACTCCCTAACACCACCTGGCCAAGAAAAGTAGAGTTGCGCGGAATCTTCATCGGGTGGAACTCGGACGTCAGTGCCTTCTTTTGGCATGTCTTGTTTTTATAGTTGATCAGGTAAATCACTTGCTGATGAGAGAGAGAGAACAAGTTACAACCTCAGCTTTAGTAGCCGCAGTTTCTCATTTGCCCTGTTGTGTGTAAACCTAATTATACGACTATATGTGTAAATCAAGGCGGCATGGTGGCTTAGTGGTTAGCACTGTCGCTTTGCACCTGGCTTTGATTCCCCGTCGGGTCCGTGTTTGCAAGTTCTCTCCATGCTTGGAGGGTTTCCTCTGGGTTCTCCGGTTACCTCCCTTAGTCCAAAGACATGCAGATTAGGCAGATAAGGGGCATTCCCAATTTGCCCGTAGTGTGTGAACATTAGTCGTACAAATGGGAATAAATACAATGGTCAGCATTGGCCTCCACGGTTCCTAGATGGATGGATGGATGGATGGATGTCTAAACCATTCAATTAGCTTTTCCAAAACTCTACAATCCATGTGCCAAAATCTTAGCAATGTATGAGACAGTAGAGACAGGCAAGAATTTATCAGCTATTTTAAAGTTTTAATTAATTAAACTAAACAGCTAATTATGTGAGCCAAAACCAATGGATAGATCTGGGATGTGTGGCTTTACATCCGCCCTGCAGACATGTTCAGCCAAGCCCGTATCCAGCTGATCTTGACTAGCTAGCCAAAATATGTTAGTATGAAGACTCTGTATTAAATGTAATATCTCACTTTCATGTTCCATAGTGATTGGATACAGGTTAAAATTAACATTAGTGCTGCAACACCACAGCCTACCAGGAATACCATGGTATTCCTCAGAATAATGTGTACTCTTTCCTGGTTTGCAAATTAGCATGAACTAGCAACCGACAGCATTTGGCTAATTTAGCTGATGCTACCTTTCTTCATATTCTCTTAAAAAAAAGCTAGCGTAATTGTTACCAAACAAACAAACAAACAAACCATTCCTCATTTCCAGATTAGTTATACTGATAAATACATTTTGCTTAGAGAGGAAGTACCTTCATGTGACCATTTGAGAACTTATGTTCCTAATGTTTTTCATTTTCTTCCTCAATTACTCTGTTTAGAATTATCATAATTACATTATATGAGGATGTGTGTTTGTTCCTTAATTTTTTCCCCCTCAGGTGTGTGTATGTGTGTGTGTGGTTGGTTGGGGGGGGGATATTAGCATGTTAGTAGGTTAGCACTCTTCCTGAGTGCTAAATATACTTATTTTTGCCTCTCCTTGCCAATTATTCTTGCTACTTTCTTAATGCTAGCTAATTAATTATAACACTCAGCTAAGACATGTTAGCTTAAAAGAACAGTCATCATGTGACATTAGCTTAAGTAGCAAAAACAGTGCAGTGTTGTTGATTGTAGTTACATGAACAGTATCTTGAACTTAATATTGACCACAAAACAGCATTATTACGATATACTGTACTCATGATAACTGCTGACCTTTAATATGTTTAAATAGATTAGCATGTTAGTGGGTTAGCACACTTCCTGAGGGTAACATGATTGTGGTAATTGTGGACATCCCCAGTATACTTATTTTTGTTGAACTCCCCTTGACATAGACAACAATCTGATGAATGCTAGCTAATTAATTTTATCAGCCAGCTAACATGTTAGCTAGTCAGGGGATGCCATGCTATATTAGCTTAAGTAGCAAACGCAGTGCAGTGTTGTTAAACAAACAGTATCCCATGATGTCAGAGGTGGTGGCGTTGTTGGTGTCAAGGGATATAATTAGCGTTGTACTTAATGTGCTACATGGACGATTTAACAGCATTATTCTGACATACTGTACTTACTGTATGATCACTGCTACTCGAGCAATGTAAACCACAGTTTCTACCTGTATGTAGTGGATTTATTTTTTATGATTGCAAAATCTATAATTATACTTGTACTAACCTTAGACTAACAGAATCCCGACTATCCAGAGTGAAACCTACTTGGACATTTAGGAAATTACTTGATGCCCCTCGTTGTTTTTCTGATTGCTAACATTAATAAAAACATGAGATTGTGTATTTGGTTCTCGAAAAATATGTGTGTCTATGTATGTGAAGCTGTGTGTGACTTTGTGTATCTGAGTATTTGTTACCTCTCTGTAAAGGAGCAAAGCATCCAGGAATGCTGTATGATTCTTAGCCTTTACAAACTCTCCAAAGCGGACACGCCGTAAAAAAGCGTCATAGGAGTACTTCCCAAGGGCCTGGAAACTGCCATTTTGGCTTACCTGAGAAAGAGAAGACAAGACAAGGAAGAATTTCTTATAAGAAATATGAATAGTAAAGAAAGATGTAATAGAGTCAGAGAAAAGAAATGTATACACACTTC
This sequence comes from Clarias laeviceps, assembly GCA_030014305.1. NCBI lineage: Eukaryota > Metazoa > Chordata > Actinopteri > Siluriformes > Clariidae > Clarias > Clarias laeviceps. The sequence continues at coordinate 15,299,325 of JAQMYJ010000013.1, read as the reverse complement.
AGGAAAAGAAAAATAGTATGATGTGTATTATATCAATATAATAATAATATGAGCATATTATTATCACAATGTTATCATATCTATATATCAATATATAACATATTATAATAAATTGCGTTTTAAAAAACTTTTTCATTAACTGAAGTGTGTATACATTTTTTTGGGCTGACTGATGAATGTATGTACTATATACTGCAATAAATTTCCCTTAATCAAAGAAAGAGAGAGAGAGAGAGAGAGAGAGAGAGAGAGATTGCTGGACGTTCATCACTACAGTATATAATTAAATAGTGACATATCGAACCAGGTCTGAATATGCAAGTTGTGACGCATTGCTGACATTTCTCTCTGCAGAGGAGTTGTCAGTTTATGCCAAGTACAATACGTGTAATTTTAGTCAATAATTTTACAAGGAAACTATAGATATTCCTGACGTTTGTCTAATTTCTACAGTGATTCTATTCTGCCTGTAACTTCTTCTTTTTTTTTTATTAAAGTCGTAACATGTACATACTAGCTAGAGAAAAAAAAAACTTCAATTATAAACTAGTGTATGCATGCTCTGTACAATTGTTTTATATAATAGTACGCTGGTGTAAACATATATAATTTGGAAACTATGATCCTAAATAATGGCAGACATGATCTGTCTGCTTCTAATGGTAAAGATATTAAGAAGGGAAAATGATGCTGAAAGAGTGAAAAGTGTTCAGCACTCACCACACTGAGGTGTCCCTCAAGGAGAGGAGGACTTCCTATAAATAAAGAGATTTATTATTTATTCATATCCAAACGCACTGCATTTTACAGTATGACTGTCATGTACATGTGCGTGTGTTGTTTTTCTTCATGTTCACCAGACATTAACAGGTACTGAAATTAATTACCGCGTGATTAGATAAAGTATAATCAAAGGTATGTTAATCAAAGGTAAGGTAAATTACGTAGGTGGGGATATTAAATGACTATATGATAATTATGTTATTTATTTTACAACTTACTTATTTAATTTTCTAAAGCAAGTGAAAAAAAGAGTTATATTCTCCATTAAAAAAATGTATGTAAGTAATTTTACATGCACTTGTTCTTTCATCATTATACCATATAAAAAATGACATATGATCTTACAAAATATGATCAAAACAAAAGTTTTTAATAGAAATGCTTTTCTGCTCACCACAGATATAAAGAGTGTATATTTAAGATACCATACCCTTCCTGTCAGCTCAAAATATTTTGTTGTACTCCTGAATCACATGTGAATAGAAGTGATTTATTAAATACGCAAAGCAGCCTGTGAACAGGGAACGTGTTGTGTATTTGATAAGTATAACAATGTAAGCTTAACTGCTGCCAAAGTGTCTTTGTATAAGAAATAATAATAATGTTAACTACATTATCTACGGTGCATTAAAACACATCAACTTTAATGAGAATGATTGTGTTGCTTCACAAGATATAAATTTTACAAAACAGCAAGACGTCAAAAAAAAAAAATTCCCCCCTTTAATACACTCTCTAGTTTAACTATAAGTTGAAGTCATTACTTACTGCATGGATGAGGTTTCTGAGCCAAGCAGCCGCCGGCCACAAACACCAACAGGGCACAACACACCCAGAGCTGCATGTCTTCCCACTACAGTGTGTTTGCACTTGTGTGAAATGTGTTCGCTACTCCTTTATATACAGTAGTGCCTCATCAAAACCAGCACACTGAAAACACTCTCTCACTTCCTAGTTTTCGGTCACATGTGTATTGGGAAGGTTGAATGTGCCTTTGTGTATAAGGTTACAGTCTTGCATAACCTGACTTTCCCTTGTTAAACAATTGATCTTGTTCTAAAATGTTATCATTTATTATGCATGACTTAGATGATAGGCATCCATATAGGAGGAAAAGCATATTCTACAGTATATGCACCCAGCAGGTGTAAAAATCTACTGTGTCATGCTTACACACAGGACCCATGATTTAATAATAACAACCATGATGTCACTGTCAGCTGATCTGTGTGTGCATGCATGTGTATACAGTATATTGAAGACAGTATACAACATCTGTGTTGCACAGATTTAAAATGTAACATTTATAAATTATGTACTGTATGTGCACAACTAATGGCAGAACAATTTAACATTAAGGATTTCTACCGATTAACTAAAATAAACATAGGACTTTTCTTTTCTCTCTTAAGTGATGATAACCTCTAGAAAAGAAGATTGTGCAACAGGTTTTTAAAGCCACCCGTGACCTGCTTAGGAATGATACCGGAATGACCGGAGTGTCAACACTGAAACAGACACACCCAAAACATTTACTTTGCTTTATGCGTATTTTATTGAAATCTATTAAAAATTTATTGAACATCAAAAAAACGTGAATCAAAATAATGCTGTTGTTGTTAGTCTTTCAGCTGCTCCCGTTGAGGGGTCGCTACAGCGGACCAACTGATCCGCAAAACACAGGTTTTACACCGGATGTTCTTCCTGATGCAACCCAGTGGCTGGGGTTTTAGGTATTTGCTGGGAATTGAAGCTGGGCCTTCCGCACGGTAGGCAACAAACCGAACCCTGAGCCCCCTTAATTCAGACAGAATTAACACATTTCGTAAAAAAAAAAAAAAAATTTAGAAAAAAGTGATTGCACTACACTGCACGTTTACAGGAAATGTAACAGAATGTAGTTTTTCTCAGTTGAAGCACTCGTACTCTCAGTACTTGCAGTAGATATGTACATCCATCTATCTATCCATCTATTCATTTATCTATCTATCTATGTTCAGGTAGCTTTTAATGTTGTCTTTAAAAAACACACACACACACAAAACAGATATCCTGATATATAGTAAATTATACAACAGTTAGTTCTGACCTAGTAACCAGATTGCATGAGTGGTGATATTGAGCATAACAGCACTGGGACATTTAACTAAAAAAAAAATTCTCCCCTTTAATATCACTTTGTGTCATGGGTCTGTATGGTCCGCAGTACTAGAAAGAGTGGAGAGCAGCTGCCTGCTAAAAACCACCAGTCACAGCACTACTTACAGCAAGAAAACACATCTGATAACATTATCTTATCTTATACAACACTTTCTCCTTAATAATTGCTTCTAAGTCGTTCTGAATTGCGTCTGAACTGGTACTGAGCCCCTAAAGGGACATGAGTGGAAAAAAATAAACGTTGGAGGAAAAAAATTATGGGCGAAAAAAAAAATTTAAGGGATTTTTTTTTTTTTTTTTTCGTGAGATCTCGCGAAACTTGACTCTTCAGCGTTGCCGATTTAGTCCAGAAGGTGGCAGCAATGCTCCTAAAACCTTGATCCTTGTCCAGAAAGGGGAAAGGGGTGTGTTACTGGTCCAGTCCGTTGAGTGTCAGTAATGCACCTAAAAGCTGGCTGCCAACCGATAAAAAATAAGAGAATATGAAAAAGCAAACGAGAACGATAATACTCGGATTAGAGGTTTTTTTTCCCCTCATTCATGTCCCTTTGGAACATGTGCTGTTCACAGCTAACAGGAGCTACCAAGCCAATTAACTTTTAACACGAGACTGAATCCCCAATCCCTCTCTAACCCCTGATCAAGAGCACTACTTGGTGTGTGGCACAAGGGATTGTACACCGTACATAGTGCACTAGCGTTCCATTTAACACTATTTGGGATTCAAACCAGGAATCTGGTATTTAACGGAGCTGACATTTGGACAAAACGGAATAAGTGGAATATATAAAGTATAAAGGTTTCTCAGGACTGTCCACTATCTCCATGGTTTAATCTCCTCACCTTTTGGATACATATTACCGGTAAGAATTATGTAAGAGAAACAATTTTCACCCTGTTAAATTCTCTAACTGTCGGTAACTAGTTAAATGAACATACAGTATTTGAAAAAATAGAATGATATAAAAGTATAAAAACAGTATCACACTCGAGGTCAGGCTTAACTATAAAACCCGTAAGCTCCATCATTTGATCATGTTAATTTTCACTCAGTACGGGGAGCGTGTGCAGCGCAGCCCTCGTACAGATGGAGTTGCAGTGATTTCCATGCTGATCCTGTAAAAACTTCCTGATACCATTTTGGTGGAAGTTATTAGCAGATCTGGGCTTCCTGAGCGTATGGATCTGAGGATCTGTAAGATACATCAGTCCTTTCCCATTTGCCGTCATCCAGCCTGATGAACACACAAACATGTTGAGAATATTACATTGCTTCTTTTATACACACAGGTTTTAAACAACACACTGTTGTTTTCTGGTACCTTGCAGGTCTACCACCACCTCTTGGTTGTTGGAGAACTCATAAGTGAAGTGTCCGAACGCGATGCCGTATTCTGTGGTCGAATGATGGTTGTTGATTTTCGTCGTGTTGTTAGTGAGTTTCACGAATTCCCCCAGCATGTACGGTTCTACTGAAACACAGGCTGTGATGGTGTCAGACTCCAGGAGCTGGAAGACAAAGAGCCGGAACAAAGTTTCAGATGCCAGAACTGTGACAAATAAACGTGACAAGTAACTATTATATGAAATAACGATTATGAAAGCATGTGCATCTACATTTATTTAATCAATTCCTGTTTTTTATTGACTTGAGTGAGAGTTATTATCGCATTAAATCGATCTTCAACCAAATTCTAACCTACTAGCAGAGGCAACCAGGTTTTGGACTGAAATTCTAGTAGTGGAAAGGAAGTAGTGTTGTGCAGTTGTTGTTGGAAATGGGTCTCCTGACAGAGGAAAAAGTATTCCTATAGTCGAGTATTATTTCCGCTTATACACAAGTGGTCGACCGAGTTTGAAGGAGGTGGCAGAACAGTTCCTTCCCATACGCGTCCCGTTCCCTCGAACTTACCCCACCTGATGCCTACATGTATGGACTGTTTAAGGAGAGTGTGTTCAACTGTTCAAAAGATCCGCCAACAACTGTGCGCCTGCATTACGTGAGCAAACCGTCTCCTTTTGCAGGAGTTTGCAGCAGTGAACCTTGTTTTTCCGGGAATCCAGGTTGAGAATCTGCATGAACGATATGAACGATGTCTACATCGAGGCACTGCACACACACACAATTCCAACACTTACATTATGCATACCATGGTAAATCAACACGCTAATGGTGTGTGTGTTAGTTTCTTTCAGGAGAAATAAACTCACAGATAAAAACAAAGGGATATATTGTTCGTCTTTTCATTTCAGCACTGTAGATTTCGGCGCATACTGTACTTCATTACGCAAGCAATCTTCAGTACTTCATTGCACCAGCCTCAGAAACATAACTGCACTAATGCATCGATGTTCCATGAGTGAATATTCGTCTACGTTCCTTTGAAATGCTCTTTAGCGGTGTCAATCATTTTTAAGAGGAATGAAAAAAAGTTCTCAAGAGAACATTCTTCTCATCCAGTTGATTGACAAGAACAATTGAAGAATTGAAGTGTGGAACATTGTTTATCTGGGGATTAACAGACAGCTTGATGGATGGATGGATGGATGGATGGATGGATGGATGGATGGAGAAACTGATTGACGGGTAGGCATAAATAGAAATAAACATCATTCAGGAGTGTGTTACCAGCAGTAGCTCAGAGGGAAGGTAGAAGATCTGTGTGGTGATGTTGCTCTCATAAAGACGCTTGTTGAACTCCATGACGTAAAACTGAGCCGTCATCTGTCTTTCCACATCGCCCAGGTGCGCGTCCATCTTCCTTTCTTTCAAATACTCCTTTCCTACATAACTGAGCAGTGTGTGTGACAACAAAACAAATATTTTGACCCAGTTACACTATACAATCAATAACCAATTATTGTGATTTGAGAAATTAATACCAAAATTAAGAATTATCTGGTGGTTCTGACCTGCCCAATAGTATTTCCTGGTGTAGATACTGGACTCTGAATGCCTTTCTCTGTTTTCCTTCAACGTCCATCTTTAGCACTTCACCCACGTACACGTTCGTCTCGCAGGCCGTCCATGAGTCGGTAATTTTGGAGTATTTTAACAAAAGCGCACCTAAAATATTGTAAATCAAATACAATACTGTATCAAAAGACAGGATTAAATCCGTGATGCTGTCGAGGCAGTTACTGTATTAGTATTAGTTTTTAAAGTTCAATTTAGTAATAATTTATTTATTCCCATTGGGTCGATCAGGAAATACATTCTATGTTTTATATTATATTCGATCCATCATATTGAATGTTGTCTTTATGTGCCTTCTTCATTAGAACAAGTACAGAACATACATGACATCACTTAGAAAGAGTTAGAATTTAAATTAAAATTGTAATTAAAAATGAAATAAATTTTTATTTAGTTGCAAACAAGTTACTATCAGGCTATTAAAAAGTAAAATAAAAGCCTTTATAGATTAAAGATTATAGATTAGCACTCGCAGTACAGTTATGCCGGTGGTATTTACATCCAAATAGATAAAGAGAGAAATTGGGGCATCTTCTAAAATCAGCTTGACCTGTTGCAGTCTTAACAAACTTTGTTGATTTGGTGATTTAAGGAAATGGATCGATAACTGCCAAATAGCAAAAAAAAAAAAAAACTAAAGAAAATCTTTGAGGTTTTAAAATAATGCGTTGTTTTATTCTGCGTTTCTCAAGTGTTTGTTCTTGAGAGTGACCTCTTTTATTGCTTTGATTTAAATTTGTACTACATTTTATTATGAATCCTAAGATGTTTTGATTTCATCCCTTATCTTTCGTCCCACTGTATGTGGGAGAAGCGGAAAATTCCCTACGATGCACAACACATCGAACCTTAAGGCTTCTTGCTCCTGTCATACCATCTATTTTTCATCCATAAAATTTTATTCACTTTTTATTGTTTTTTTCTGTGTTTTATTTCTTGACACCACAATCCATGTCTCCAAACAGGTAAAAAGCATCCATGCATCCGGGTTGCTTCCATAGCTGTTTGCATAGTTGTTAGGTGCTATGGAAAGTCCCATGAAATAAAAACCATAAGGAAATAACCGGCCAATAAACAAACCAAACCAGATGTGCCCAATTTTATCTGCAAAAAGACCAACCAAGTTAAAATTAAAACGTGTAGCTATAACGATTTTTTTTTTCCGAATATCATGGAAAGCTTGAAAGCTGAATTTGACAAGTAAACAAATTTCATTTTGGCCAAACCATAGGACAAATGAAGGAACTTACTATAGGCTTTGTTGTAATGGCTGAGTTGGAATGGCTTGTCCGGAAGCCTCCTCAGTAGGCATCCCTGGCACACTCCAGAGAGTAGAGATCTGTAGTCCTGCTCTGACAAAACCACACTTCCCATGGTGCACCCCTGAAAACAACCATTGGGACAACTCATATTGGAAAAAGGGGTGTCGTTCTTGTTGGATGAACTTTGATCACCATCTGCATCTGCCATCATTTTTCCAGACATGTGAGAACGTTTATGGGCATCATCTTTATTTTCAACAGGAGGCGGAACCTTTATGTTGCCTTTCATAGGGTTGTTCGCTGCAGGTGAGATTTCTTGTTCTGCTTCGGGCTCATCGACGTGCAAGAATTCAAACGAGTCGAACTCAGTAGAAGGTAAGGACAGGTTGTGGTCTGAACTCCCAGTCTGGGACTTGCTTGCATCGTTTCCTGTCTGGAAGGAAGAACTAAAGTGTTCTTTTTGAATAAATGATGCTGAAGAATTGAGGTTTAGACACTCAAAGGAACTGCCGGGGCCGCCCTCGCTTGGTAAAGTGTCACAGTTTTGATTGGCTGCTTGCTTGTCCTCGGTTAAGTCTCCAAAGTGAGGTGATTTGGAAAATGAGACGCTTTGCCATGAAGAACCCAAGCTACTAATGGATTCGGATGAAGCACCTGACTTTTTGTCGGTCCCGTCATAATTATTTCGATAGTTCTCTTCACTTCCCAAGGTGGTGCAAAGTGTTTGATTTGACCGTCCTTGGCTACCACTAGAAAGAAAGGAAAAATCGGTGCTGGTTGGATGGCTATCATTAGACTTGCTATCCTCTGTACATCCATCCTTGTTGTCTTCACTTTCCAAAGTAATGCAAAGCTCTTGCATGTTCGTCTTCGGATTATTGCTGATCGGTTGAAGGGATAGATCTGTTCTGGTTTGATTGCTAGCATTATCAGTTTGGGCACTTTTGTCTTCAGTATAATTACATCTCTTATGCTTCCTGACAAAACCATCAATGTCATCATCTACATCTGTGCAACAGAAAGGATCGACGAGAACTGGTGAAGTCGCAGCATTATCAGACAGAGATGTCCATGAAGATCCTAAACTGCTGCTTCCTTCGGACAATCTTGTCTTTTCAGCTTTTGGACGTTTTTTACCTTGCTTCTTTTCCTCACAATCTATTGTATCAGGGACGGTTTCCGCGAGCCGATCTGAGATTTCCGGCTTAGCCGAAAAGTTTTCGCTTGACTTATGGCTTGTAGTATGACATTCTGTAGCAAGTGACTCTGTTCGCGTTAGAAACGCTGTGATACAGTTAGCATGACTTGCATCCTGTTTCTTTACTCCGCATCTCTGCGCGGAAAAAGCTTCACACACTGATTTGTGGTGCTTCTGAAAACATTCCAATAACTTAGCGAAATCGTCCATGGTGAACGGGATAGGTCTGTCCTCTATGGCACGATAACTATCCGGGATAAACGAACGCGGGTCGGAATTTTTGTAGGGCTTCGTTTTGAGAAGTGCCTTAACATCCTGTAGCTTTGCCATGACTTTGGAAGAAAGATGGTTCTTGTCAGATTCGTCTTTAAAGCAGTAAGTATAAAAAAGACCAACAGCTTCCTGACAAGCCTGGACAGCCGCGTTAACCTGGGCACTCGGACCAAACAGCCACCTGTTGGTTGTGGCTAAGCTGTACGCCGCTCGGAGGAGCGTATGTAGTTCCTGTTGACTTGTGACCGCTTCATGGTCTTTCTTCGTGGTTAGCAAACCATTCTCAAAAGCTTCTTTAGCCAAATCGAGATATGTGCGCTTAGCTGGAGCAGGACAGTCGTTGGAAAAACTGTAGGACAGGAGACAAGTTCCTTGAGCAACCTGGAGAACGTATGTGAAGTAAGAAGACAAGGTTGTAAATAAGCAAGTATGATTTTGAGATTGTGGGATATTTAATAGGGGAATAGATTAAAAAAGTAAAGACACACACCATATGGGTAAGTGCAAACAGAGAGCTGAACTGGCTGTACACGGCGGCCATCTTGGCAGCCTGAGCTGCGCAGAGCAGCCGATGACTACAGTCTCCTAAATAACTCTGTCCAAAACATATGACTTTTATTATTTCTTATTTCCATTCTGTTTTTTGTCGAAGTATCTGAACACACAGTTATAGTGAAGACTCTGTCCTACCAGATTAATATGAGGCTTTTTCTGAAATGTAGCAAAGTCTTTATCGTTCATGGAGTTCAGGATGTTAGCAAGAAGCCCAAGAGATGCTCCAATACCCTGTAATGAACAAACACACGGTTATTTGACTACTGCACACAGACTGACTTCTAGTACAAGGCTGACTAAACTGTGAGCACATATGGAAGGCAGGACAGGTGCAATAAAACACCCTAAACAGTAAGCATAATGATAAGAGGAAACAGTGACCATAGGCGATTTTAGAACCTTTAAGTGGAGCTCAAGCTTAATCTTAGCACCTTAAAAGACAAGGATAATAATAATAATGCATCATTATTTTTCTAAAATCATAAATTCAGGTTTAGCTTATGGTATTCGGGAGGTTCAGTGTATTTATTTATTTATTTATTAAAAGCTTGTATGAAATGTCTACAGGACTAGTTTAGATTTACCTTTTTATCAGGAAGAGGCAGCACATAGAAACCGACAAGCGATGCCCAGATGAGTTCTGCAGCCTCCAGCCACTGACCTACAACACAACCATATCGTTTATACACACCAACATGCAGTCTCTTGCTTTCCACTGAATTTTAAGCAAATCTATATCTGCAATAACATTAACTTTGTATAGATTTTCTATAGATTCATGTATCCTATAATACAGGTAGTTCCCTACTTACAAACAGTGTTGGGTGTAACGCGTTACAAAGTAACGCGCGAAACCGTGTAGGTGAGATAGGAGTATTAGTAGTTAACAGATTATGGGCCAAATAAAATAATTATAAAAAATAATTATGGGCCAAAGTGATGATGGTAGAATAATTATAAAGGTCTTGACTAAAACAACATGCATGAGGAATCACAAAGGCGTTTTCATTTTCTGCAATGGAAAAGTACTTGAAGTTACTTTTATCAGAAAGTAACGCTGTAATGTAACTGATTACTTTTTAAAGACAGTAATTTTGTAATGTAATTAGTTACTTTAAAAATTAACGTCCCCCAACACTGCTTACGAACGAGTTCGGTTCCAGGAGCACTTCGTAAGTTTGTTTTTTTGTTTTTTTAAATAAAAATAAATATTATTAAACAAAAATTAAATAAGAAAATACTATTAAGTATAAAGATATAAGTATAAGGATATAAGCGGGTATAAAGATAGTAAGGGCCCATCTGATTGGTCAAATTTGGACACACAAATGCTTGGCACATGAATTAAATTTAATTTATCGCAACTCTTTGCGATACAGATATCGCGTATACCATTATCGTGATAACGATAATTTTTCGATATATCGTGCAGCCCTAGCGGGGGATCCCAGACGCCATTTTGTCTGAGAGTGAATTTCCCCATAAGAAATAATGGAAACTCCAATGATTCATTCCACAACCCAAAAATATTCATATATAAAAATGATTAATAGAAAATATTTAAAGTAAAAAATAAACTAATTAACCTGCGCTTTACCTTTAAAAAAGGTAAAGGAGGAGGGGGTTATCAAGTGGGACAACTTTCACACACACACGAACAGATGTTGACTTTACTTAGACTGCAAACTAAGTTACTTGCAAAGCAAGGATTTACTGGTTTTTGAAATGTATCAGTGTTGTCTCTGCGCCTTTAAATCATGAGGGTAATCCCAGGCGCCATTCTGTCAGCTGTTTTCCACTGTATTGGACTGTGAACTGTGTTTTGTTGAGGATCTTCTATCATCGTGCTCCCGTACTGATTCATTGAATCCGGTGAGGCCGAGTAATTTCTCCTGCACCCCCACATACAATATACCGGACTTTTATACATTCATTTACACACTGAAAATATTGTATATAACTGTAAATATTGGTATCTGTTGTACTTCAGTGTCTATTTTTGTACAATACATGTGAGATACTTCCGCGATTTGTTTGCATCTACGAAATATTCGTAGGACTGTGGTCCGTTCATATCTGCGGAAATATTCGTAAGTTGGGGATTACCCATAATGTGATCATATTGTGGTCTTAAAATACTCCACTATCATTTACCTAGCTTTTGTAGCACCTGTCCACGTACTTGCACACTAACTGACTGGACGAGAACCCGATCCCATTCCCGCTGGTATTTCCAACATCCTGGAGGAGAAAGATATAGGACAGTAAAAGTAATGATCACAATTGAAAAAGAGAATTCTCTATGGTTTATCCTTATTATTTTATAAACATTTATTAAGAAAAAAGAATCCTTATCATGTTAGTTTTCATGTACACTACTCTTGTTTTATACTCTTGAAATAACAAATAAGTTTGAGTATATATACATAAAAATATCCTGACTCGATTCCATTTCTAAACTATTGAAGACTTACCAGTTGCTCCATTGTTATTGATCAAACTGCTCAGTATGTACTCTGCTTTCTGTAGTTTACCTAAAAGAAAGATATCAGTAATTATTAAAATTTTACTGTTTTCGCCATTTGAAAAATGTATCAGTTTACTTGGATTTCTGTTGAATGAGGACCTCACCGGTGTTGAGGTAGACTCTGGCCTGTCGAATGATAATCTGAGGAGCGATTTGGGTATCTGGGTAGCGCATGTGTAGTGCTTTGGCGATCTTCAGGAGTGTGTGAGAGCCGTCCATCCAGTAAAGAAAGCGGTCCAGGAGAAAGATGACGGACATCGCCCATGCTGGCTCGGCAGCCCTGATGGACGCCCTGAGGAAGAGCTGTTAGGGGCGAAAATGTGGTTAAGATATTGATAAGTAATGAAACAGGACAACCAGGGCAACCAGGAAATTGATAACTGGTAGTTTTTGTATTATTATTATGATTATTATTATTATTAGTAGTAGTAGTAGTAGTAGTAGTAGTATAGCCAAACCAATGTCAAATAGGTTGATATTAAAGATTCAACACATTCATCTGTATTGATGGACAATCCCAGTAAAGAAATTAATGTTATCTTCCAAACACTATGAGGCTGTAAAGGGCTGCTAGTCATTCACGGAAAGTGATTTTGATATCATAAACACTGTACATTTTTATATACAGGTAGTCCCCAACTTTCTAACAAGTTCAGTTCCTGGAGCACAGATTTGTTCTTAAGTCCGACAAAGTGAGTCTTATATGCCTTACAATATAAAGCAGATCAATCCACTTGACTAAATCTGTGTCCCGCTTTCCCCACACTGCCATCATGTAGCCGGAAACCATAACAGCGCCAAAGCAAATGAATGTCACACGTCAAATGTAACAGTGTCGTCTCTGCGCCTTTAAACCGCAAGTGGGAATCCCGGGCACCATTTTGTCTCAGAGCTGTTTTCCACTGTATTGGACTGTGAACCCTGTTTTGTTGAGGATTTTCAAAAATTATGATTATTCACTATCAGGACAGCTTTACAGGACAGACATTTTCTATCATTGTGCTCCCGGACTGACTAATTTCTCCCGCACCCCCGCACGCACACACATACTGTACAATATACCAGACTTTAGACATTTTCTACATTCACTTACACACTGAAAATATTGTATTTAATTGTAAATATTGTTATCTGGTGCACTGCAATGTCTATTTTTTTTACAATACACGTGAGCTACTTCCGTGATTTGTTCGCTTCTATGAATGTTCGTAGAACCGTGTTCCGTTCTCATATGCGGAAATTCGTAAGTCGGGGACTATCTGTACTTTTCCTAGTTACTTATAAATTGATTTATTTTCCTGTTTTATACTAATATTATTTCTGAACCCGATACCATTAACTGAGGTAGATGTTTTCCAATGAGCTCTGTAGTGTTCACTTTGTCTTCTACTGCCACCGAACGCTTGTACTGCCATTTCTCCTCAACAAACGGCCATTTCATGTCCACCGCCTCCTGCAGAAGTGTGTTCAATTCGGCTGACAGCACACCTAGGGGTCAAAGGCTGGAGGTCAAAGGATTTAAAGATATGAGATAACGAGTGCTAAAGTCTAACCTCTGACAATGTCAGTTCCTATAGTCTGATTTCTGGTAACCCAATAAGCAAGAAATGTATTTTCTCGTCTGAAGGTGCATTAGTGATTCCAGTTGATACTGTCCATACTGGTGGTCCACATCCTTTCTTACTCTGCCTGACACCATCTTCATCAAATTCTAAAGCTCACATCTTAAGCTTAAACAATGTATTGGTATTTTAGAGCTGGAAGATTTCCAATTAAGCAGTCTTGGTCATTGATATAATCAACATTCATCAAATATACAACCTAAAACCAGCAGACTCAGACTGAAAGGAAATCATTACCTCTGGCTTTCTTGAACATCTCCTTGTCCGCTGCAGTGATGTCTCTCCTGGCCAGGTGGAGACACTCCTCCAGCTGTGTTGCTAACTCCAGAGTGTTCATAACTTCAACAGCCTTCAAGTTTCTTCACTGCTGTAACACTTTGGATCATTAAACAGATTCTTAGACATTTCACATGAGAAAAAAAAAATCCCCTGGTCTGAAACATCTGCAGTGTATAACTCTTAAAATGTTAAAAAAAAACTCTACAGGATTTGATTAAATAAGTGATGTGTAAGGAATAATAATAATAATAATAATAATAATAATAATAATAATAAACATTAGGCAAGCTGTTACAGGAAACTAATCAAGGACAAAATTTGATTAGAAAAATTTAACTCTTCAATCCTGATGACTTTTCAGGGGCATAAACGTACTGTCCGTGACAAACTGCTGACCCTGGGGACATATTTAAATGTCTCCTTACATAAAACTTAATCACATTAATTATTTTTGTTAAATGACAGCACATTTTTTTAATATTGTTATTATAAAAAAACAGTACAGTTTACTGTAGTAATTACTATAGTACATATATATTATTGCTGTGCTATAGTATATAGTATTATATAGGGTTAGTATACTGTAGTGTGAAATGTTATATAGGGTTAGTATACTATAGTATATAGTGATATATGGTTAGCATACTATAGTGTTTTATAGGGTTAGTATACTGTAGTATATAGTGTTCTATATTGTTAGTATACTACAGTATAGTCATATATGGTTAGTATACTGTAGTATATAGTGTTCTACAGTAGTTACCTAATTGGAATGGTTATTACCGTCGCACTCACCGCCGTGTAAAAACCAGAGCGGTCAAAATAAATCAGTTGCATTTCAAAGTCATTCGTAAAATGGCCGCCAGGTGGCGCAAAGTGACATTTTCACACGTCGCAGTAAATACAATAGTTATGGTAATTTCCACATGAGTACTTTACACAACAAACATGAAAAATCTGAACCAGAGCTATTGATATGTACTGTACAA
>JAQMYJ010000013.1:15266298-15284600 GCA_030014305.1 Clarias laeviceps | reverse complement strand
TTTTAGTACTGTGATTATGAATTTGTTTAACTACAATGTTTACTTGATTTTATCCGCTACTACGTGCCGGTCTAAAGGAGCTGAGGCTCATTAATCCGGCAGAGAATGAACTAAGGCTTGAGGCATCAGTCTATAGTTATATAGCGCCACTCAGCGGTAAAAACCAGCAAACGCACAAAGCCAAATGCCGGCGCCGAGCGCCGCGACGGTAAAACCAACACTCCGATTAGGTAACCACTGTATATTGTTAGTATGCTACAGTATATAGTCATATATTGTTAGTATACTGTAGTATATAGTGTTGTATGTTAGTATACTATAGTATATAGTCTTATATAGTGTTAGTGTACTATAATACATCGTTTTATATAGTGTTAGTATACTATAGTACTTCTATACAATTATACTTTTAGGTTAAAAAATACTACGGTATTTACTATAGTATTTTTTTTACTAATGGTTAATTACATAGATCATCTTCAATACAAGCCATTGTGAATATCACTTTAGAAAAGATATATATATATATATATATATATAATAATAATCAACACAATAAGAATTAAAACATCACTACTGTAAACAGGTCTTAAACTACCAGTTAATCCAGTACTCTTAATAGTTCGTTTAATACTGTTTAAATTTCTTTTAATGCCTCAAACATGCTTTCCCCCCAAAGATATATTATTTCTAAATAAAATTGTCCATACCTAAGTAAAAAGAGATCTTCTGACACACACATCTGTTTACAGCCTTTACTACTTCTGTGCTCTCCGAGAGTTGCTGTATTTCGATATTTCCACACTTCCGGGTTCTGTGCCGCTGACGTGCTCCTATAGACGGCTCCGTGGCGCAATGGATAGCGCATTGGACTTCTAGGCAAAGCACTAGCGATGTGATTCAAAGGTTGTGGGTTCGAGTCCCACCGGAGTCGCTTTTTATCCCCTCCTCTAGATATCCGCATAGTGTCTTCTGCCAATCTTTAAACGACGACTTCAATATTTGGGTTAAACCCCCCCCCCCACACACAAAAAAACTTCTTAGTTACGTACTTAGTTAGTAACCTAATAACCCAATTTAAGGATCTATCCAGTGACCAAGACTCACTTTTGTACGTCGCTCTCGTGGGAGAACAACGTCGACCAAATGCCTAAATCTAAAAATAAATGCTTAAATGTAAACGCCTATTGGACACCAAAAATATGACGTCATTACGCTCTAATGCGTGCTGAAAATCCCTAGCCCGTCAGGATGATCTTGTATTGTGTGCAAACTGCGCGGAGGTTAATTTATAGTCAAGCCAAATATTATAATCAAATACCATAAATTATTTTAGCAAACAGTACGAATAATTAGATTATTTAAAACAAACAGTTTTAAATAATTAGAAAGCTTTCGGTCAGGCTACACACACAGGCTAGCAATGTAACCTAGCTGCTTGTGTAACAAGCAGTAAATATAGCTAGCTTGCTACATGACACAGTTGTAAACGTTATATATAGTATTTTACTGTATATTTACATGCGTTCTAATATTAATTATCTTTTTAAACGACACGATTGTGTCCCAAAGCAACAGGTGGCTCCGTGGCGCAATGGATAGCGCATTGGACTTCTAGGCAAAGCACTAGCGAAGTGATTCAAAGGTTGTGGGTTCGAGTCCCACCGGAGTCGCATTTTTCGCACACGAAAATATAAATCTTTTTGATTTATTATAGAAAAAAATTAAAATTATAATAAACCATATAAAAACGTGAAATTAAAGCCCAAATTTCCAATTTGCTATTAAAAAGGGAATGTTCTTGCAAAACCTATGTTGCAGTGACGACAGCTCGCCTGTAGAGGCCGCCATTTTACTCTACTTAGGCATTAGTCTGTTATATTACATCAGATTAGATTTAACATTAATACTTTATTAATGTAAAGTACATGTACAAACCCAGTGAACTGCAGTTTATATTTAACCAGAGGCGCATAAATGGCTTATTTACATATAAATAAAAATGCAAAGAGGTCATGCAATATACATATAATAAAGTTGTATAATATATGATACAGATTAACCATGACATTATGACCCCTCCTAATATTGGTCAGGTCCTTTTTTTTTTTTTTACACCAAAAACAAAGTGCGGCGCTTTGCTATGGCACTTTTCTATGCCAACCAGCATTAACCTTTTCTGACTACACGGGCCACCCTTCACTCTCCATGCACCTAAGTGAGCCTTGTTAAAGTCACTCAAATCCTTATGCTTGCCCATTTTTTCTCATTGCAACACATCAACTTTGGGGACAAAATGTTTCCTTGCTGCCTAATATATGCCACCAACTTCTAGGTGCCACTATAACGAGATATTGTAACTCCAGATACTGTGACAAGGGCCAAATTGTGATGGTTGATGGGTGAGCAACTACAAGACTGTAGGTCTTGTAGGATGTTCCCAGTCTGCAATGGTCAGGATTTACAGTACCAAAGTGATCCAAGACAGGAAAACCAATGAACCGGAGGCAGGGTAATGGGTGTCCAAAACTCATTAATTCAAATTGCTGAAAGGATGTCACTGTTATGGTGGCAAAACGAGAACCTTCTCAATTTTACCTGAGTGGTCAGAATGTTATGGCTGACCGGTGTGTATATAATATACATAGTACATATATCCTATTCATAATACCTACTGCACCTGATGGAGATATTGCCCTAATGTGTCAGAGCAGGAGTTCCCCTGGAATGTGTACAGTACAAAAATATTTTTCGATATGTCTGTGTGTGTATGGAGTTTGCATGTTCTCCTTGTGCTTGGTAGGTTTACTTCCACAGTCCTAAATCCGTGCAGACTGGGCAAATTGGCCTTCCAAAAGTGTGTGAATGAGTGTGTGAATGTGTGTGTGTGTGTGTGTGTGTGTTTGCATACCTTGCCGCATGTCCTAATAAAATGGTATTTAAGATCAATGAGTAAGTGCGCATTCCGATGCTGAACAGATTAACAGGATAACTGTTAAAAAACAAACTTCCTTCATTATATAATGACATGACATCATTTCTTTTAATAGAACTAAAAACAACACAAAACCCAGAATTACTTTTTTTAAAAATCAAATCAATCTCACTTTTTTCCCCAAAGACTTGAATGCATTTGCTGATTAGATCTAAAATTAGTGCATTTACTTCTTTATTATTATTATTATTATTATTAAATCCAAAAAAAGAAATAAAAGAGAGAGAGAGAGACATCAGCCCTTTTAAGACTATAATACCCAGCATCCCCTGCTTTTGCCTGCTCACCGGAAAAGGAAAGCTGACGGATTAATATTTACAAAATCTCAAAGCAGCAGGACGGATTTCTTTCTTTCTTTGCAGTTGGATTATCATCAGTAACATTAGTGTGTAACTGCTGCACTAATCCGTGTTTATTCAGGCCGCACTGGACCGCAGACTCGCTGCAGATGAAGTGACAGATGGAAGCTGCGCCGCAACAGATGGCGGGTTCGTTCGATCTGATCTGCGGATAAAAACAAAACGGAACACTCGAGGAAATTAATAATAATAATAATAATAATAAAAACCCCAGAGAGAATCAGGGCGTCATGGTGGACAACCGCTCGGCCACGGCGCTGGTGATCGCGTGCGTGCTGAGCGCGCTGGCCACGGTCTACCTGTCTGTGGCGGTGGGCACGCGCCACTGGTACCAGTACACGAGCCCGCAGGTGCGTCACGAGCACAACGCGACCGAGCTGCGCGCGCTGCACCAGGAGCTCGGCGACGGAGGCTTCGACGAGAAGACCGCGAGCGACGCGCTGTTCCGCCTCAACGGCACCGTCGGCCTGTGGTGGAGCTGCGTGCGCGTGCCCGCCGACCGCACCCGCTGGTACCGAGAGCCAGGTGAGGGGGGGGGGGGTTTGTCCGGGGTGCGCGCTCTTATTGTCATAATAATAATAATAATAATAATAGCAGTTGTTGTTACTGTTGTTGCTGTTATTATTATTATAATTGTATAATATATAATGTTATATGATAAATAACTATAATAACTAATAAATAAATATAATTAAACAAAAAAAAATAGTGTTCTTTTTGTTGTTCTTAATTTTCTTGTTGTTTTCATAATTGTTTCAGTTAATTTATTAGTTAATATATTATTATTATTAATAGTAGTAGTTATTGGAATAATAAAATATGAATGCACTTATTATTATTATTATTATATAATGTTATATAATAAATAACTATAATAACTAATAAATAACTATAATAAAAATAATAGTGTTCTTTTTGTTGTTCTTAATTTTCTTGTTGTTTTCGTCATTGTTTCAGTTAATTTATTAGTTAATATATTATTATTATTAATAGTAGTAATTATTGGAATAATAAAATATGAATGCACTTATTATTATTATATAATATATAATGTTATATAATAAATAACTATAATAACTAATAAATAACTATAATAAAAATAAAAAAGAATAGTGTTCTTTTTGTTGTTCTTAATTTTCTCGTTGTTGTCGTCATTGTTTTAGTTAATTTATTAGTTAATATATTATTATTATTTGTACATCACAGTCCTTAAAATAACTGAATGTGTGTGTGTGTGTGTGTGTGTGTGTGTGTGTGTGCATTTAGATCCTGAGATGGCCACAGAGTGCGTGAGCTTCACACTATCTCAGCAGTTCACACCCAAATACACAGAGCCGGGTAACCACAACAGCGGAGAGGACATGATACGCACCTGTGCGTGAGATAAACATACATATACACACACACACACATACACTTTTTACAATTATACAGTATATATAATAATATCATATTTTACAGTATATTTAACATATATCACATGTGCTATGTTTTTATAAACATATTTATTCCCTTGTGTTTTATAGATCTGTGGAGGTGTCAGTTTCTCCTGCCTCTGCTCTCTCTGGGACTGGTGTTAGTGGGAGGACTGGTGGGATTCTGTGCGTGTTTGTGTCGTAGTTTCAGTCCTACACTGGGCATTGGACTGCTCCACCTCCTCGCCGGTCAGAAATGTTTGGTTCTTAGTGAAGAGACACCAGAATCCACGCGTCAAGCATTGATCTTTGCTCATTAGACACCGATATTCAACATCACACACCTACACTCTCCATCAAACACCAACAACCTCCAACAATCGCCAACCTCCAACCACCAGCACCAACACATTCTATCAAACTTCAATACTCTTCATCAAACATCAACACACTCCAGTCAAACACCAGTAAATACACTATTGCTATGATGAGGCGCGTTCAAGTCAAACCAGGACTTTTGAATATTTTACTGCAGCTAAGAGTTTTATCATAAGTCTCCGTTTGACTTGAACGCCCCTTGCAATAAACTCGTAGCCTTATGCATCTCTCTCTTTGCAGCCTTATGCATCTATCTGTCTATCTATGCATCTATCTCTCATAGCCTTCTCTATCTATCTCTCTTTTCCTCTCAGGTGTGTGTTCTCTGGGCTGCGTGTGTTGTTTTCTGGCGGGTATGGACCTGCTACACCGTGTCTCTGTCATCCCGGACCAGGTGGACGGCTCTCTCGGTTGGTCCCTTTACCTAGCGCTCATCTCCTCTCCACTGTACATGATGGCTGCCGCTCTACTAGTGTGGGCCGCTCGCAGCCATAACAAGAGTTACTACAGCTTCACTGCCTACAGAGTGGCCTAGAGCACACATTTCATACACTTACAGCCTGGTCTGTGTTCCAACTCACAGAAATGCACTAAACGCACACGTACACGTCTTGCATACTAGCATACTACACAGTATGTTAACATAGTAAATAGTAAAAATATTTTTACACCAACATATGATATATTTAAATGATATGACATCATACTATTAGGCCATAATACTACCATGCGATGGTTAGATAAGTACAGAGTCATATAACCATAATTATAGTGTTGTTAAAGTACTGCACTAAGTAGTATGGAGGGAGTATACAGCCATGGAACAAGGCCACAACCTCCTGTACAACATAACCAAATAACATGGCATAAAGTATACTATAATACTACTATACTAATTACTATCAGAAAATAGTACTACAACTTACTACTGTATGGAATAGTATGACAAGTACCACTGTACTGTACTGCCATATTAAATAATAATATGGGGGTAAAAGTACACCATAAAAATATAGTATGCAATCCCACAACCATACTAAATTAGTACCACACTGCTGCACTAAATAGTATGGGGAGAAAACGACGCTATCCTATAGGTAGAATAAAAGCAAAGTTTACTACTATACTATTGTACTAAACAGTATGGTGTACCATCATACTATTTAATAGTACACCACTATACTGCTGCTTCTCAACATCAGCCACCAACACTCTCTATAAATCACCAACACTGTCCATCAAACACCAACATTCTCCATCAAACACCAACATTCTCCATTAAACATCAACATTCTCCATCAAACACCAACACTCTCTATAAATCACCAACACTGTCCATCAAACACCAACACTGTCCATCAAACACCAACACTCTCCATTAAACATCAACATTCTCCATTAAACATCAACACTCTCCATCAAATATCAACATTCTCCATTAAACATCAACATTCTCCATTAAACATCAACATTCTCCATTAAACATCAACACTCTCCATCAAATACCAACACTCTCCATTAAACATCAACATTCTCCATTAAACGTCAACACTCTCCATTAAATGTCAACACTCTCCATGAAACACCAACACTCTCCATTAAACATCAACACTCTCCATTAAACATCAACACTCTCCATTAAACATCAACATTCTCCATTAAACATCAACATTCTCCATTAAACATCAACATTCTCCATCAAACACCAACACTCTCCATTAAACATCAACACTCTCCATTAAACATCAACATTCTCCATTAAACATCAACATTCTCCATCAAACACCAACACTCTCTATAAATCACCAACACTGTCCATCAAACACCAACACGCTCCATCAAACACCAACACGCTCCATCAAACACCAACACTCTCCAATAAACATCAACATTCTCCATCAAACACCAACACTCTCTATAAATCACCAACACTGTGCATCAAACACCAACACTGTCCATCAAACACCAACACTCTCCATCAAACACCAACACTCTCCATTAAACATCAACATTCTCCATTAAACATCAACACTCTCCATTAAACATCAACATTCTCCATCAAACACCAACATTCTCTATTAAACATCAACAATCTCTATCAAACACCAACGCTCTATAAATCACCAAAAGTCTCTATAAACCACCAACACTCTCCGACAAACACCAACACTGTCCATCGAACACTGAAACTCTCCATCAAACATCAACATTCTCCATTAAACATCAACATTCTACATTAAACATAAAACTCTCCATCGAACACCAACACTTTCCATCAAACACCAACATCCTTCTTCAAACATCAATATTCTCTATCAAACACAACACTACTCCAATAAACACCAACACTCTTTATCAACCACCAATACTTTCCATTAAACACCAACATTCTCTATCAACTACCAATACTCTCCACCAAACACCAACACTCTGCATCAGCATTCTTTATCAAACACCAAACCTCTCCATCAAACCCCGTCATTGGTCCATCCACCACCAATATGCTCCATCAAACACCAACAATCTCTATCAAACACCAAAACTCTTCATCTCACATTAATAATCCATAAAATACCATCATGCTTCATAAGCCACCAACATGGTCCCTCAAAAACCAACACTATCTATCAAACACCAGCAGTCTCTACCAAACACCAACACTTTTCTTCAAATACCAACATTCTCCATCAAACACCAAAACTCTTGATGAAACACCAACACTTTGCATCAATCATCAACTTTATCAAACATAAAAGGAAATCCACCAAATGCCATTAATCTCCATCACCATCACCAACTCCATCACCCTCTATCAAACACTAAAAATCTCCATCAAATACCAAACCTCAGTCAAACATCACACTCTCTATCAAACACCAGCACTTCCTTTCAGATGTCAACACTCTCCTTCAAACATCATTGTCTCCATTAAACACCATAAAAATCTATCAACTGTCATAAAACACCAACACTTTCCATCAAACACCAACATTTTTCATCAAACACAAATACTGTCCATCCAATAATAACCTCTATTAAACAGCTGAGCACTACATTAAACATATTGAACACTATCCGTTGGACATCAACACTTCTAGAACATCTCCATCAAAAACGAACACCACCAAAGTCCAAAACTCTCTACCAAACACACATAATCCCCATCAATCTCACAGAATCCCACATTACCGATCAGTCACATTAAATATTAAGCCAAGATAATGCACCACAATACGACTGCAATAAATAATATGGTTTATTAGCACACCGCTATACTACAGTACTATATAGTACTGCTTGTTGTATGATCATATTAATAATCTAAGAAAGAAAATGTGGTTTCATTAGACTGCTGAACTAAACACAGTAGAATATCAAAACAGTAACAGTACACTAACACACTAAACACTATTGGAGAAAAACCCATACATGCTACTCAGTTCTATTCAGTTCTATTACACGTTTAACGTAAGCACACTGCACCGAGTGAATGTGAGTAATGTCCAGCATGGGCACCTAGTGTACTATTTTGATAAGCTATTGAGCGCAGCAGCATGCCGATTGGGACGGATCCTACTGTAAGCACGGCGTAAAATAGCTTTCCAGAGATTTACAGTGAATTAGTGCACCTTTATAAGATAAGCGGCTGCAGGCGAAAGGGCTATAAAGGCTGGCTGAGTGTGTGGGAGCAGAAAGTGCTGCGTGGACATTCGCAAGGCATGGACTCAAGCTTTTCCATTCTTCATCATCGTCCTGACAGTTAAGCGCAGAAGCAAAGTGCTGCAGTTAGGTGCCAAGATGTGGTTGAGTCATAGAGATTACAATACAAGAGACAGAGGTATAAAATTCATATATATATTAGTTTGGTATGATTAAAAAAAAAAAAAGCCATCATGTCCATCAACATACGTTTTAATATATATTTTTCCTTCGCTCTGCTGGCTAAGATTTTCTAGTTTAAAATGTTGACGTCTCTGATACCCATTCAAGCAAGGCACTTTAATGTTACACGCTTTACCTGCATGCCTGTGTCCTGATCAAGAATTGTTTCCACAGATAAAATGTGAAGTGATAAATGGCACAATGTAATAAAGAAGCACAGCGAGC
The DNA here is from genome assembly GCA_030014305.1 of Clarias laeviceps. Classification (NCBI taxonomy): domain Eukaryota; kingdom Metazoa; phylum Chordata; class Actinopteri; order Siluriformes; family Clariidae; genus Clarias; species Clarias laeviceps. The sequence goes on along the minus strand of JAQMYJ010000013.1, from coordinate 15,275,346 downwards.
GCTTTTTTTTCCAGTAACAGGGTTGAGGAAATTCTGACTAACACCAGTTTTAATGGTGCAGGAACAGAACCAAGCATGTTCAGGGGAAAAAAAAAAAAAAGTGAAAAAAGTTAATTAGCACGTCTCTGCTCGGAAAGTTTACATTTATGTAATTGCATTAAATAGGATATATTGTCAAGTCGAATAAAATGACGTAGCTTGGAAATGTTTGCTAGTGGAATGTCACATCTGGTGGCGTAATGGTTCTACTTTCTAACCGGAGCAAACAATTCCTGCATCAGTGGAAGAACAAAGCTCAGCACCATGTTTATAGGTTTATGAAAATCAGGTATATATTCAGGCACAGCTTTCTTTACTTTGTATATTATTATTATTATTATTATTACTTTTATTATTATTATTTTTTTTTTTTTGTTATTGTGTCCAATTATATTGTAATTTATTTGTATGTTGTTGTTGTTGTTGTTGTTGTTTTTGTTTAGTAGTAGTGTTCATTAGATCAACTTGTTGTTGAAAACCCCAATGATGCAAAAGTATAAAACTTTTACAAAATCTTATTTATTATGTATTTCTTATTAATATTAGTATTTTTCGTATTTATTTATTTATTTATTTATTAGTACATGGATGTACAGTTTATTTGTTTGTTTTTTGTTGTTGAACCACCAAATCATCATATAATAATTAGTAATAAAAGTGAATCTTAGCTCTTTCTATTGAGCATGTGATAATCCAGCATTGTGAATGTACGGCGTTTAATATGCAAAGCAATGACGTTCCCTCTGTAAGCTTTTCCCCTTGAGGTTTTGGATTCGTTACTCGGATCTGTTCTATAGTTGATGCATTTTAACATGTATTTGTATGAAATGGTCTGAATGAATTAATGTGAACTAATTGCAGCCTTTCACTTAAATGAAATAAAATTACTTTAAAACATACATTTGTTTGAATGTATTATAGATGTATAGAGCCGAGGTTAAGGTTAAGGCTTGGGGTTTGAACTCACAACAGCACATGCTGACATGCTTGACTTAACCGGAGAGAACCCTGGCATATACTTGAATACCTTCGTCTATCCATCCATCTAGGAATCTCTGTAGTCCAACTAGGGACCGTGAAGGCCAATGGTGACCATTGTATTTATTCACATTTTGTACAACTATTCACACATACAATCAAACGCTAAGGGCAATTTGGGAACGCCAATAAGGCTAACCTGCATGTCTGTGGACTGTAGGAGGAAACCCATGAAGCACAAGGAGAACATGCAAACTCCATGCACGTACTGTAGACCCAATGCGGGAATCGAACCCAGGAACTGAAGGTGCAAGGCGACAGTACTAAGCCATCGTGCCGCCATTAAATGCATTCTTTGTTTCCACTTCATTTTTGCAGTAATACAAGACACGTGTGCAAAGTTCTAAAAAAGAAAAAAATTCAGAAACACCAATTTTTATTTCATGGGCACTTTAAGTGACAATCTAGAGTACCACCTCAACATAAGAAGGTAGAGACCGAAGCTGCTTTTCCAATCAATGAGGCTCTTCATCAGGTCTCCATGGGAAATTCCAGATGTTGAACCAGTCGCATCATTGACATGACTGGATAAACATGTCCAGACTTTAGCATTCTAGTAAAAACAAATGATGTATCATGGATAGGGTTGGGGTTCAGGGGTCAAGGTTACGGAGCTTGAAGGTGGAAGTTTTGACCTTCAGGGACTGGAGTGGTAATGAGTAGTGGCATGAATGACAACCTTCAAGGAGTCTCTGTATCTGTCTTTATCGGGTCTGACTTTCATGTTCTGTTGCTGCACTGGATGGCTGGAATCTCCACCTTCCTTCTTCTCGCTAGAGACAGAGCGACGCCCGTCTCGTAGAACGCACACTCGTTGATGAAGAACGGATAGAGCGCCTCTTTCCCCTTGTACCTCAGAGTCTCTCCGGAGAAAGAGAGGAAGACCGGGTCACCCGGATGCAGGAGGCAGAAATCTCTATCCTGAGAAAAGGAGACTAATTTTAATCTCACCCTAATGAGACGTTATGAAATGTTTGATAAAATCAGAGAGATCCAGAGATCTATTTGGAAAAACGAAACCTGTAGTTCTGGATGCACAGCAGCCGTGATGGTGTGCGTGTGAGGATCTTGAGGGTATTTAATGTTGTCCACCATCGTATAAACGTCCACCGAGCCGCTCTCAAACCGGGTTCCTGAAGATAAAAAAACGAATTTATGGCACACTGACTGTTATCTCCAGTATCTGGCACTTCCAGAAACATCTCCAATAGCAATAACACAAAGAGCTCATTCAGACTACGTTATAGATAGTTCTTCTACCTTCAAAAGCATGCTGGGTAGTACAGTATAGCCTCCTCGGTACCTGAGTTGAAAAGACGAACCCATTCAAGCGTCAGATGAACAGCTTCCTGCATGGCGGTAAAAACGTTGGCTCGGATCACGCCGTGGGGCTGAGGACCGACTTCCATCGCTGGAGGGAAGGAAAAAAAAGAAATGTAGTTTTTAGTTAAAATCTTAAGACGGCATTTTTATTCTGCAAGGCATCTAAAGAAGTATTTCGCACCGAGAGCAAAAAAAAAAAAAATGTTTCAAGCCTTTTTCAAATTAATCGCTTCACTGAAAATCAGGATGAAGTGGCGTCCACCGGAGGGCATCTCCATAAATTAAGAGATGTATATAATTCTGAGGAGTGCTTGAGTCAGCATGGATCAGTCAAATGGAGGCAGCAACAAAAAAAATGGCAAAGGAATCACTCATCCACAGAATGCACGAGTCGCTTCGAATAAATGTATTAATTTGGCAGATGATTTTTTTAAGAGTCTCGCTTAAGGGTGATCCCGTGCCAGTCCTGTCAAAGAGAGAGAAAGAGATGCAAAGCCAGTGAAGCTAAGGAGTCTAAGAAGATTTGCTTAACCCTGGAATTTTGATGAATATTAAATTGGTGATGCCAGACAGGCTGCTGCTTCCTTAAGAGTTTCACACACAACGAGTTTATACTATTGAACGGACAGCGGTTCTCGTCTTCCGGATCTCTTTTTGATGAGAGAGGATTGTAAGAGAATGACCAGACAGGATTGAGCTGACAAAAACGAGGTGAAGTCATCTGACAAATAAGCCAAATCATCACTCTTTACAATCGTACAGAGCGGAAAAGCATTTCAAAATCGAAGAATATAGAAGCAGATTGGCTACGATAGCAGAAGACCACGTTGTAGGTTCCACTCATGTTAGCCAAGAACATGAAGGTTACAGACCAGGTGATGAGTGACTGGAGGTCTGAAATACTTTTCTGCTTTTTCCGAGAGTAAAGAGTGAGTTGCTATAAACATATTGTGAACTAGAACCTGGGTGGACTTTCTGTTCGGAACTATTTCCTCTTTAATTCGTTTACATCCCCATCAAACTGAGCCACGTTCCCACTACGTCCTCTGGAAATTGAGTAAAAGCAGTAAGAACTTGTATCACTTGAAGGACGTAGTATTGTCTCCATTGATATGGAGCTGCTATGATGGTTTTGGACATGATGCCGGAAGAACTTTATAAGGAACGATGGGATTGACCAGGTAATGATGTAACTAACACCTCGTACTACAATAGGGCGAAGACGGCTATGACCTCTTGTTTCTTGTGCTATGACCTGAGTAAGTCCATGCCACGTTGTAGAACTTACGCATATTATATTCTTCTGGTTCTTACCGCGTTATCAGCGATTCTATGTTGGTTTATTATAAATATTGGATCCAATGCCTTACACCACTTCAACCTTTCATGATGAAAAGCATTGCAAGTTTTGCGTTATTTGGTGGGAAATGAATGACAACGTGATAGACACATTGAGAACCTGACAGATGTGGTAAATAAGTAGTATGAACTTGATACAGTACATGCACATTTTTTTCTACTGTGACCAAGTTCCCGCTGCGTCCTTTGATATTTTTAGGATGCAGTGGGAACTTCATGGTCTTCATCAGAGTGTGACGATGTGTTTTTTTCATTCTTCTATATCGCTTATCCTGTACAGGGTCTCTGTTGGCCCTGGAGTTTATTCAAGGAGACTTTGGGCACGAGGCAGGGTACAATCCATTGCAGGACACACACACACACAATTTGGGCAATTTGGGGAATGTGGGAGGAAACCGGGGTACCTGGATGAAACCCAATAAGCACGGGGAGAGCATTCAAACTCCACACTCCACACACACAAACACAAGACGGGATTCGAACCCTCAAACCCTCGACCCTGGAGGTGCGAGACCACAGTGCCTGTCTGTACATTACATTTTGAGCCATTATTAAAATAATGAGCATTTCTGTTATATATCATATTAAATGTGTGTGTGTGTGTGTGTGTGTGTGTGCGCCTCGTAGACTCACCGAAGCCGTGTTTCCCAACAGAGTGCAATGTGTAAGCTTCACTCTTAGGAACATCATAGTGGACATAACGCACTGGAATGGTGGCCAACTCCCTCTGAAAACACACACACACACACACACACACTCATACACATTGAAATATCTATCCTAAAAGCCAAAATTCATCCAAGTTGAAAAGTCCTATAAGTGTGGACCTGGAAAGTTACTTAAGGTGCTCATCCTAAATTTCATGTTATACAAACTTGTATTTATTGTGTGTGTGTGTTTTTAAAGGAAGTAACAAATCCCCTACCATCATCTTAAACCCATGTTTAATCATCTCTGCATCTCCACAATTGAACCCAAATTTCCTTAATAGACCTACCGGTTGGACTACATGACATCTTCATGACTAGGAACCTATTGAAGATGTCTTCAAGACCCATGAAATCCCTAAAAAATATCATCACCCAGAACAAATTCTCTGAAATCCTCATACTAAAGTCATCCTGAAGATGTTGTAAGCACCGCTTTAGGAGTCTTGGGTTTTAAAAACCTTTTACACTGGGTCTTACCTTCATCCCAGGTTCCTTCACCTACAATCCAAAAAATTCCTGTCGTTAATCCAGTTTAGGAACGACCCCCTAAACCCTACGTGTCCGAGGTCTGTGCAGGTGCTTCGCTCGTACCTGCAGGTGTTTGCAGATGTGCAGACAGACCCAGTCGCTGTCGGAATGGGCGATGAGGCAGAGGCCGACGTTCGCGGTGCTGCTGTGAAGATCGCAGAGCAGATCCACGGCCGCCGAGCCGCCTTTCGGACCCAGCAAAGCGTTCAGCTCCTGGGCGCGAACAACCTCGTACGGGGTGACGTCAGAGACAGGGGCACTGAGAAAGGGGACACGATGATGAGAATGTAGGCAAGCAACGTTTACAGACTGAAAGAAGAAGGTGTGTGTGTGTCTGACCTCAGTGTAGTGTGGGTGAAACAGCGGTTGAGGTCCATCTCCGTGTAACGTACACACCGTTGCACGGCACGTGGGTTCGCCAGGACGGTTACCATAGTAACCGGATCCACCATGCCACCCTTCCGCTTCCTCCTCATGCTCTGGCGCAGTAGGTAAACCCCTGCCAGCTCGTTGCCATGGGTACCTCCACACAGGGCCACTCGGTACACAGCCGGGACAGTCACTACATCTGGCTGCATCACATGACCACAAGAAAGGCCTCGGCGTTTATTAAATATTTATTAATTAAGGTTATGAATTATGTAATTCATGAATTATTACGTTTCCATCATATCAAACGACAGATCACGTTAAACATTCAGCAATATTTTCTCCAAATCAAATTGTTATTTGGACTACTTATTATTGAGGGGCGTTCAAGTCAAACTGGGACTTTCTCATGGCTGTTAAACAGTCCGTACACACAATCATTCACCAACACCACTTGCACACTACAGGAACCCGACTGGCCACAGTACGGTCCTGACTTCGCTCCAAACCATTTCCACATGTACAGGAGTTCCTGGGAGGCCGGTGTGAATCAGGTAGGCAAAGAAAACTTTCTACATTGATGGTATCCAGAGGTGGGTAGTAACGAGTTACATTTACTTGAGTAACTTTTTGAAAAAAATTTACTTCTATGAGTAGTTTTACCGCACCATACTTTTTACTTTAACTTGAGTAGATTTGCGAAGAAGAAACGCTACTCTTACTCCCCTACATTCGCCTACGCTCGACTCGTTACTTTTCTAAACATTTAATCTACACTTTAGACCTTCTTTCTTTTTGCATTCTATATTAATGCAGCCGGTGGAGCTACAGTACCATGTGACTGTGTTCCACCAATCAGACGTAGCAACAATAACCACATGTAGTCATATCTTTAGCCGTTGTAGACAGTGAAGGAAACATGTCGCGGTTAGTTTAGCGGTTTTATTTCATGTTGCTATGTTAACATATATAATTAGCAAATAAGCTAGAGGCTAAAAACTTTCTAAAAAGTTTCTTACATTATTGTTCTAATGTAATTTTCTATCTGCTGAGCCTGAATATACAGTACAGTATATCTTACACTGGAAATAGTTTACACTGTTCAAACATACATATGTTACCTCCAGTAGGTATTTGTTTCAACAGCTTTATTCAATTCAATTCAATTCAATTTTATTTATATGGCGCTTTTAACAATAGTTATTGTCTCAAAGCAGCTTCACAAAAATGAAAAGAAAATTTAAAAAAGAAAATTTATGGAAGTGTGTATGTGTGGGGGAAATGTGTCTAGATAATAATGAGATGAATAAATGAATGATGAATGAAATGGCGAAGGCGACAGGAGCAAGAAAAAACTCCCGGAGATGGCAATAGGAAGAAACCTTGAGAGGAACCAGTCAACAGGGAACCCATCCTCAAAATGTTATGTTGTGAAAAAAGTAAGATTAGAAAATTTGTGATCCTTAATTTGCTATTTTGTAAAGATGTTGATTTCATTCATTTATTTTATTAAATTTATTTATTTCATTTTATTATTCGGAAATGTCAGAATTTGTACATTATTTCATAATTTTTTCTGGCTGCTTATATAATTTCTAAAAATAATAATAATAATAAATCAGACATTATGACGAACAGTTACTCAGTACTTGAGTATCTTTTCACTGAATGCTTTTTTTTTTACTTCTACTTGACTGATATTATTTTGAAGTACAGCTACTCTTACTGGAGTACAATTTTTGGCTACTTAACCCACCTCTGATGAGTCCAAGCACTAGTGAAACACTGGGATACTGTAAGTGCATTAGTGTAGCAGGGGATTATATAGAGAAATAAAGGGAGGTTTTACTGGCGGCAGGTTTGCATGTTCTTCACGTACTTGGTACGGTAGGTTTCCCTACAATCCGGAACTGTGTTCTGTTATTCTGAATGATTGAAAGTCCCAGTTTGATTTGAACGCCCCTTGTTGTAGTAGTAATAGTGTATTTCCCATTGGTATGTATTAGTGTTGGTGTTCAATGGAGACAGAAAGAAGAGACACAAAACAAGAGAGGTAGTTCTTGCTCTCACAACAACAACAACAACAATAATAATAATAATAATAATACACAAGCATATGATTTTACATGTGATATATATATATATATATATATATATAAAATAAATAAAACTACATTAGATATTTGAGTTGTAACCTCACACTGAACCATCCTATTATACGGAGACTTTCCGAGCCGCACCTCCACCTGGTAATAAGTTTGCAGTCAGGTTCTGATTAGTTGTAGAGCTCTTACCTTACTTCTCAGATGGGAGTGGTGTCCTCTCTCCATCGCTCACACACACACACACACACACACGGTCCTGATCCCCTGAGTTCAGAACACCAGGTTTGGCTTTGGACTTGAAGCTCTAACTGAGGCTAGCTAACCTGATCCTGACCCTGATCCTGGTCCTGATCCTGGTCCTGGTCCGGAGTCGTCATGGTGAGCCCGGTTCTGTTCTGTCCATCCTGAGAGAGAGAGAGAGAAGTTTTTCAGCTGTCCAGTTTCTTCCGGCTGCTGCATCGCTCTCTGACCATTCTCGCCTCGGTACTAGAGTTTAACTGACTCAGCAGTCACATTCAGCCTCTTCACTCTCTCTCACACACACACACACACACACACACACACATTCATGCTGCTCCTCTGAATTTATAGTGAGTTTGGGTGTGTGCTCTGCAGTGCACCGTTCACCCCACTACCTCTCTCTCTCTCTCTCTCTCTCTCTGCAGATTTACGCTGCAGGCCAATCTTCTTTGCTGCCCTGCACATTTCAGCGTGTTTCCCTGCTCTAACACACTCGTTAGAACCTCGTAAAGAATCTGTTACCGCGCTGATAAGTTGAATTAGAGCAAGGGGGGGAAAAAACCCACCTCGAGCCTCTGAGCTGAAGCGATAAAGGAGTCCGATTAGGAAACGGTGCTCCGGCAGAACATGAATCTGAGGCAGGCACACGGCGATAAATGTCTAAAGAGATTTCTAAAAGGGAATGAAAAGCTATAACTTTTCTAGACACAAGTGCTGAAATACTCCACATAACTCATGGCACTAATGAAGTACTAAAGTTTATTACTCACTTGTTCATTGTTAAAAATCCTAATTTCACTATTTCACTAATTCAGGATCAGATCACCCCCCCCCCACACACACACACACACACACACCCTTCTCTCTTCCTGCAGCAACAACACGACCAAAGAGATTACTTTCTTTCTTTTTTCTTTTTTTTTGTGCTGCTCAGTAATCTTTGTCCATCATCCAACCTCACCGGGATGTGACAGGACAATCAGCTCACGTCCTCAACCGGAGCACAGGAGAGGTTGAACAAGTCACATCAAGGAATTTCAGTTTCGGAAAAGCACTAGAGGTGTTCAGGTCAAACCGGGACTTATCATATTCTTTTTCCTCTTGATAATAATAATAACAACAACAACAACAACAACAATAATAATAATAATAATAATAATAAAAATAATAATACATGTTTATAAGTGAGCATTAAAAGGAACATCAAGAAGGTCACACATGCAGCTTATTAAAATGAAGGTATTTTATTACATTCTTCAATATAATTCAATTCAATTCAATTTTATTTGTATAGCGCTTTTAACAATTGACATTGTCCCAAAGCAGCTTTACACAAT
>JAQMYJ010000013.1:15241829-15256757 GCA_030014305.1 Clarias laeviceps | reverse complement strand
GATCATGGAGGATAAAGTCTGAATGGGGAGGATGTACAGTATATGAATATTTCTCTTGAGTCTCATTAAGGCAATGCATTAAGCTCTCATATTTGGAGATTTACTTTTGTATTTGTGTATAGCCTGTTAAAAAGTAAGTAGGCCTTTAGAGTTATAAGTTAATACTTGGACAAGAAGCTGTTTTCCATAAAAAAGGTAAAGTTGAACAATAACCACATGGATAATATGTCAACCTTGGGATGTGAGAAACGCTTTATTTATTTATTTATTTATTTTTAGTATGTATGCTGTGTATATATATATATATATATATATATATATATATATATTATAGTAACTACTCAACTATGGATCTGAATCTTTATCAGAGTAGTAAAAAGGGTAGTGTGTGTATCCCAATTGAAGGAGGCATAAAAAAATTGAATACACACAAAACATATATTTAATGGGAGCCTGGAGCACAAAGGTCAGTCTGTGCCCAGGCTAAATTACTGTCATAAGATGAGTAAACTCTACTGAGTAAAACATTTATGCACACATTCACACCCGCAAACATTACCATAATAAAATCAGCTTGTTTGGTACAAAAATACAGTTTAATGATAAACGAAATTATAGTTAAAAGGAAATAGTTATTATTGAATAAGTTAACTTACTTAAACCAAAAGGTTTAGTATACGACAATTGCGATATTAAAAACAAAAACGGTGGACATCTTGTAGTACAGTAAGTTTGAGTTTAGTGTGTTTATGAGGTTTGCATGAATCTACTACCTCTGACTGATAGTTCTCAGTATGGCACAACCGTAGCTTATAGACTGTATCTCTTTATTTAGCAGGCAATTCTAAGTATAACTGTAATTTTACATTTATTTACACTTACTGCATTTGGCAGACACCGTTACCCAAGGCCACTTACATTTTTATCTAATTATACATCTGAGCAGTTGAGGGTTAAGGGCCTTGCTCAAGGGCCCAACAGAGGCAATTTGGTGGTGCTGGGGTTTAAACCTAGGCCCAACAGTGGCAACATTGTGGTGCTGGGGTTTGAACCTGGGCCTGCCATGTGGAATGTTCAGGTTCGGTTCCCACCAGTGCCTAAACCCAGGCCACTGGATGTAGCACTGGTCCCAAGCCCGAATAAAATGGGAGGGTTGCATCAGGAACGGCAATCAGAGTAAAACCTGCACCAAAGTTGTGTGCGATCGGACAATCGTAACAGCTCATCTGAATTAGTCTGTAAAGTTATGTTGAAGATGTTATTTGTTTACCTAAATTTACAACACACACACACACACACATTACCTTTCCGAATTTTGTGCAAATTTTCTTTCAATTTCAGACAAGTGCGAAGAGTGAATTCTCAAATAATGTTTATTCATATAGTATTTTAGTATGTAAAACAGTCACACAGATTTTCTGTAAACATTTAGGACATTGAAAAAAACATTACATTTTTAACACAAAAAAAATCTATATAAATAAAAGAAAGGTTTTGTCTGTACATTGGTTAGAACTTGCTCTTTCAATGATATCTTTACATTTCATACAGTGGAGAACTGAAACTTGTCTGAAATTTTGTCTGTATGTCTGTATGTCCGTCCAGACAGATTTTGTCACAGCATCACGCAAAACTGTCTGGACAGAATTTGGTGAAACTTCAGCAGTCCTTTGGTATTTGCCTGAAGTTAAACCTGTGCCATAAATGAAATTAAAATGTTGAGTAGAAGTGAAATTATAAGTGGTTATTTACCAGATTATAAACCGTAAGTTTTGACAGCACGTGTCAAACTGGGGGCGTGTCCTAAATTGACCGCTGGACAGAATTTATAAAATTTTTTGCAGTACTTGGATTTCTGCCTGAAGTTTAAGCTACACCTTAAGTTAAATCAAAATGTTGAGTAAACGTGATGTTATGAACAGTTATGAACAAGATTTATTAATCTACTTGTAAACAAACACCTGCATCAATAGATATTCATTAGAAAACCTAAACTGAATATTTTACTGGGATTAGTTCATATTTTCCACAGCCGAAATAAAAGTAAGTGAATTTTAACACGCTGGAGTTGTTTTAAGACAAACCTTCATCTTTATCCAAGCTACTTTTTCGATTTCTCATCTGTGATTCAATCACCAAACAGGGAGTGTATTTGGCTGACGATGAAAGAAGTACAACTTCGTGTAAACAAGGCGTAGGATACTCAACCTTACAAAATTTGATTTCTTTTTATTAATAAGTTATGCAGAGAGTTCTGCAGTATAGACAGACAGACATGTACATGGACTTCAACCTGAAATAATAATAATATCACTGATTACATTAAAGCTGGTCAGATTATTCTTAGCTTTAAGCTTTTAACTATTTCTACAAACTCTTTTTAAAAGACTTTTAACTCTACTTAAAAAGTCCAACACAGCCCTTAAACATAACCTCTTGTCACACAGAGGGGGCGTGGCGTGTTGCCTAGACGACCAAAAATAACGGCCTTCTGGAAAATTCAGGCGCGCGTGCATTACACACATAAGGAGTTAATTTCCTATCGAGTCACTGAATGGAGTGAGCTAATGTGAGCAATCTGTCCGCCATTAGTGAGTTAGTATGAGCTGAGTGTGTGATAAAGAGACGAAGAAGGGGAAAGAAGAGGAAGAAGAAGAGGGAAAGAAGAGGGAAAGAAGGAAAAGGAAAAAAACGCCCGTTCACGCGCCCCTTCCCTTCTCTGGTGCGCGCGAGTGAAACTTTCTCACAAACCGTGTGCACTTCTGAGAGGGAGAGACGCGCTCGCGCTCTAGACCTCGCGCTCAACGCAGGCGCAGATACCGACAGCAGCACTCCGTCTTTCACACGGTTTAATCTGAGAAATTATGTCTTTTTAATGTCAATTACACAAAGGTTTCTTCTGGTAAACCAACGAGGAACGAAAATAATAAGATTAAAAAAGAAACAAACAAACAAAAAAAAGGACGTTTAATTCCTGTTAAAGATGGAAAGCGAGAACAGCGACTACAGCAACGGTCCAGAGGAAGAGGTGAGTTTATTAAAGGTGTTTTTACAACATATCCTTTCTTGTAGGAGAACTAAAACATGATGAATATATAAAAGTTTAAGCCGTGGATTTAGATGAAAGTCTATTAAACGGTTGAAAAAAAAAGCCGGTAAGGTCCGGCTTGTGTTTGTGTTTCGCCCCGCCCCCCTGTCAATCATTTTTATCTACACTGTAAACTAGGAATGGGAATCAGCAGCCACCTCCCGATACGATATGATCACGATAACTCGATTAATATTGCGATTCTCTCAGGAAGTATCACGATTTTATAAATAATCGACACTACAACCTCCCCCCTCTGATTATGTTACAATTTTACACTTCTAAAAAAGTTTAATGATTAATTGCATGTAGCCCGTTCCTTATAACAATAGCTTTCAGCAATAAAATAGCTTCACACATTTAACTTCAAATTTAATTAATGATAAAAAAAAGCCTCATTGTTACTAAGCAGAACGTATCTCTGTTTTATCATCTGCCGTAATTATTATTTCTAAACAAACTCAGCAAATAATTCAATCATAGCCCAGGGGTTGAAGATGTGTGAATAATTCAAAGTGCGCCACCTATAGGATTATAAAGATTTTCTTGCCTCAAACGCCTTCCAGAGTCTTAAAATTCATTTTTACTGTAAAACTTTCATAATTACTGTATTTTTGAATACAGTAATTAGCACTTGCAGTGTGTTGAGACTTGTGTAAGTGAGTGGGTTTGAGACTAAATCGCTTGTGGACTTTGGAGCAAAAGACACATCAGAGGCTTTTAACGCGCATGATTTTTAATAATGTAAACCTATAAAACATAAAAATTCATAATTTATGTTGTGCATCTCAGAAGCTTCTGCGATCGGTACAGAATCGTTTATATCTGAGGCTGATCACCAGTCACGGCCAATTAAACTAAAAATCTGGCAATTCTGGTTACTGGACGATCAACCACTTCATCTCTATTATAAATGTAAAAAATATTTTTAACAAAGGATGACAATTCAAAACTGAATACATTTTTCCTCTATCTCTACTTGAACCTTTAGATAGATAGAGTACTGTATTAATCCCAAATGAAAAATGTATAAATAGTCGTGTTTGTACACATTCCCTTTTTTATTTCAAAACACCATGCCCATGTTGCATTGCCTGTATTAGACGGGTCCAAGCAGTTCTACTTGAAAACTTTGATTTGACCCTTTTTTAAAATTTTATTCAACTGGTAGTGCACAGTGAGTTTATTCGAGTCTTCTGCCGGGGGTTAATTCAACACTCTGAGTTTTAATTCAGTGCTGGGGAATGTTGAGAGAGTTTTCACATTACAAATGATTGCTCACACCATTTTTAGTTGTCCGTGCTTGCGTATTCACACTCTCCGATACAGCAGGGGGCAGTAGGCACCTGTTAGATTTGTGAGCCATCAAGAAGAAGAGTACAAGGAAGTAAACCTCTTTATACCATGCCTAACATTAGGGATATTCTGCCGCCTGGCGTGCCTTCCTGCTTTATCAGCGATGGCTGTGTTGGTCAGAGGATGAGATCGCAGACGAAGATTTCGGAGGAGATCGACGGCAATGGATGGATGGAAGGATTTAAGTACGGAGGACATGATGAGGACATTGCTGAAGCTTCAGTGGAGCTTAAAAAAGAAGAAAATATTTTTAACTATGTTAATGAATCTGTGAATGTGGCGAAGAAAGTGATGATGATGGTGATGATGATGTTTTATTGCACGATTGTGCTCTTCTGTATGGAAACATATGCAGCCGTGATGTTGTGATATCAGTGGGGATTTGAGGAGTTTGTTCCAAGGGCGATCTGACCGAGATCGTTTCCTAGACTGCAAAGTCTGATTCGTTTTGATCTGTGAGAACGAATGAATAATATGATTAATTTATATCAAACCAACTTAAAAACTTATTATTTTTTTTGTTTGTTTTCAGTAGAGCTATGAAATGAGTATCTCTATAGTTTCTTTATATAAAAAAAGGAAAAAAAAAACGGCTGAAAATTTTAAAACCTCAAGATTGATTTATTACACTGTCTCAAATTTTATTTAAACGTTTATAATTTTTTTTTTTACCTTTTAGGTTTAATCCTCTTAAATCCTAACCATTACAAATATATATTTATTATTTAAAAGAATAAATCACCTACTGAGAGCACAAACCCCTTACAGGGCTGTATGGAGTGACTGCATCATCACATGCACAGAGAAAAATTCTCTCAGGCCAAGAAGGATCACATGTGGGAAAGAAATGCAGCACGGCCATGAAAATATGATGTTTGATATATATATATATATATATATATATATATATTAAAAAAAAAAAATTAGCTGTAGATGCAAGTCAAAGGCAAGTGACATTTATTAACAAACTCACAAGGTAATAAAAGCTCAGACATGCTGTGGAATAGATTAAAAGGTAAAAGAGTAAATAATTTAATAAGATCATATGAACCACTGGGAACTGCTTTTATATCACAGTGTGATATACAGTATTGTGAAAAAGTCTTGAGCCTCATTTATTTCTTCATATTGTGCTTCCAAAGAGGAAGATTTTTTTTTAACATCGTCTTGAGGAATAGTTCTCTGAGCATTTTTCAGAGGAATGTTTTTTTGTTTTGTTTATTAAGCCACACAATGACCCAAGAATCATTAATTAATTAGTATACTGCTGATGCCGAATCCTGAGTAGTCGGAAGAGACAAGAGGGGAAATGAGGTCGCTGCTGAGGATGTTACATAAACAACCATTTCAGTCTACATTATTTAACTCGATATAATACGAAGGAAACAAGGGAAGACTCGAAACGTTTGCACAGTGCTATTATAGCGCTGTATTTCTTTTATAGTAAGTTTAATTGTGTTAAATGTAGCTAAGGGCAAACTTTTGTGTGTTCCGAAAGTCAACATGGAGGGGTTATTTTTTTTTGTTGTTGTTGTTGATGATGTTGATGTTCCTGTTATGTAAACTGCAGCGGGTTTTCAGAATCCAGTCCCTAGTGAGAACATGACTTTTCGACTGTCGCACCGTTCACCCCCTCGAGCAAGAACTTGCATCGTTTTTCTCTCTCTCTCTCACACTCTCCCTTTTTTAATAAACCCGCTATATAGGGTCCTATTTATTTTAATCTCCGCACAAGAAGCGACAAATCCTACCTACATACGGCCGTTCTTTACTACTAGAAGCCCTAAGGCCAGAATGTAATTCTCTCCTTTCTCTATAATAATCCTTTTTCTTCCACGTGTCTCTTCATTGTTCTCGATGACTTTTTATCATAATATCGATTCCCGGCTCACCTGCGGTGGCGTCACATCAACGTATCGAATGTCTCATGAATCTCACGTGTCTTTTGGTAAAAAAACAGTGATGTTTTTTGTAAGAGCAGCGTCTCTCTCTCTCTCTCTCTCTCTCCTTCTCCCTCTTTTCTCAGACGAGGACAGGTCATGTGACTGAAGCGGTGCTCATGGTCATGTGACTGCTGTGACCTTTATAAAACTTTCTCACTGGAAAATAAAGATCCTTGATGACAGTTAGGCCAGGAGAGAGGAAGCAGGGAATGTGTTTCCCACTGCGCGATACTTTGAGTGTGTGTGTGTGTGTGTGTGTGTGAGAGAGAGAAAGAGTCTTCCTGTATTCACTTCTTAGTACAACTTTGTTTCTTTTTCTTTCTACGTGTAGCTCGGTATCATTCGCTCTGTCTGTGTGTGTGTGTGTGTGTGTGTGTGTGTGTGTAAGAGAGAGTGTATGTGTTTCCCTCTGTGCAGCTCTGCATGTCAGCACAAGGCCAGATGCAGCTCTGCCTTTGTAATATGTGTGTGTGTATGTGTGTGTACATACTGCTGTCATGGTTTATTTTTAAAGGCTCCAGGGGGCTTGTCATCTTATCTCGGCCATTTGTCCGCCGTTTCAAAAGACAAAAAGGCTTAGCGTCAGAAAAAGCTGTCGGAGAACGAGCATGTGTGTGTGTGTGTGTGTGTGTGTGTGAGAGAGAGAGACAAACAGCTTTTTACTCATCTCGCACAATATCCTGTGATATTCACGATGCCTTCTGATTGGTCAGGACCCCAGCGAGGTTGAAGGCTAGCGGTGCCCGTCGTACGCCATCACGCCACCCGGCTGATTCAGATTTGTTTATGTTTCTATAGCAACAGCTATTTCAGCAGATTAATTAAAAAAAACATGACGTTGTCAATACTGTGACGTATTCCCGCTGCCTGATCCGCGCTCTCAGCGTTTTTTTCTCATCTAAGACTTCGTTAAAGACCGCCGGTATTTAGGTGCAGAAATCACCTCGAGTGCGTAAAAAAAAGTTGAAGCTAGCTAAATCTTTGTTAATTATGCTCGGAGGTCCATATTTTCCGGGTTGCCTAGCAACGGTGTTTTCATCATGGCATTAAGGCATTGGAGAATGAGCAAGCATGAAACAAACAAACAGAGAACTCAACTCCCCGGTGAGGGTCTAATGTGAGAGGTGAGACAGCTGTTCCCAGCTTCTCTCTCTCTCTCTCTCTCTCTCTCTCTCTCAGCACGACCTGCAGGTTTCTGAAATGTAACACATTGCTCATTTTTCATCACTTGGATTAAAGGATATTCAGATCTCATGTTTCTCGTTGTCTCTCTCTCTTTCTCTGCTTCTGAGTTTCTTTCTTTCTTTCTCTCTCTGTCTCTCTTTTTCTTTTTCTCTTTCTCTATAATTGTCTTTCTTTCTTTCCCCTCAGATGTCTTGTCTTTCTGTGAGCGTCTCCTTAAGTATCTCACTGTCTTTCCCTAAGTCTCTCTCTCTTTCTCTGTCCACCTGTCTCTCTTTTTCTTGTCCCTTTCTCTGTAATTCACTTTCCCTTTCTCCCCTCAAATGTCTTGACTTTCTGTGAGCATCACTTTAAGTGTCTCACTGTCTTTCCCTAAGTGTCTCTCTCACTTCTTGTTTGGTAATTGTCTGTCTCTCTTTCTGAGTTTCCCTCTCTTTCTTTATCTTTATCTATGTCTGTTACTTTCTCTGAGAGTCTCACTCTTGTTCACATATCTCCCTCTCTCTCTCTCTCTTTTTGTGAGTCTGTCTCACTCTCTAAGTGTCTTGTCCCCCTAAGTGTGTGTGTGTGTGTGTCCCTCTCTTTCTTGGTGAGTGTCACTCTCTAAGCCTTTGTCTCTTTTTCTCGGTCTTCCTGTGTGTCGGCTCTCTCTGTCTTCGGGTAGTGGTCTCCATCTTTTCGACTTCTTTACTCACTTTTTCAAAAACAAATCAGACGAAAACAGGAGTTCAAGAAACAATAAAGGAAATTAACGAACTTGATCTGTACGAGTGTTAAGCGAGATCAGATACTGTGAACTTCACTACCATTTGTATTATAAGTTTGCAGTTCAGTTTTTTCTTTGTATTTTTTATTTATTTCCTTTTGTTTTTGCTTTTTTGTATTTTAATTGTTTGCTTGCTTACTCTCTATTTTCAGTACTTGAATGCTACACTGACACTATTTTTTTTACCTTTTCTATTTGTTCAGTTCAATTCAATTTAATTCAATTCAATTCAATTCAATTAAAAAATACTTTATTTCCCTCATGGGGCAATTTAAGGCACGCAGAGTAGTTACAAAAAAAGCCATCAGTGCAAATACCAAATAAAACAACAAATAAAATACAACTGTTGGAATCATGATCCACAGTATGTTAGTGCAAAAAGCTTAAACATCTGTATAAAAGTAAACATCTGCATAAAATATCTGTAAATAAATATAAACTGTATAAACTGTTAAAAAAAATAAATGCGTACTGCTTAATGACCAAAAAGGCCAAAAAAAAAAAGAAAAAAGCCAAAGTTTGTTGCGGCAAACTTTTCCTGTTTTTATTTATAACACTATCAATGGTATTTTACACAAATAAATGTTAAAGATTTAAATCTCAGGTAGTTTTTACAGTAGCACGTGATGTGGGACATACAGGATGCAATATGACGTCATCCTTCATCTCCGATCTTTGGCCAGTGCGGTTTTGTTCCCTGTGTCTTTGGCTGATTTCCCTATAGACAGACATTAGTTGATTGATTAGTTGTGCATCCAGGCAACCCGGCAGGTCGTGCAGCGTTAGCAGAGTTGCAGCGTCTCTACGTTATAGATGTTTTAATTGTAAACTCACCTGTGTGAAAATGTTGCTTGTTTGACGTTTGTCCGTGTTACAGCTGCTCTTGACGCCCTACAACGCCTCTTTGTCACCTAGGCAACCTGAGCTATACTTCCATCCATTTTAGGACTGAAACGATTCCTCGGCCCTAAAATGCAAAAAATCTTCTGCCTTGAAGCTTCTTTTAATTAATTTTAAAAGCTTGCGTCATGTTTTTGCGCAATTATTTGTTTGGCGTGACACAGCGCGCTCCCGGATGCAAGTCGCCAGTAAACACCGATGAAGAAGAAGTGCTTACGTCACCCACAGAGCGGAAGGAGACACAAACAGTTAGATGTGTATTGATTTGAGGGAGCTTTTTTGTTGCGGGCTGCAAAATGGAAGGGAGTGATAAAAATATCAGCGAACCAAGAGATGAAGAAATCAGCAAGAGAAAGCGACAGAAATTGTCAGTAAAGAATTATGTTATGCCTGAGCTGTAGATTTAGAAACTTTTAGTCCTGAAAGTTAAGTTGCACAACTTAGTGTTTTTATATAATTATTTATTTTAATGTTTGCCTTAGTTTATTTGATACGTAAAGTTATTTGAAATACTTTTTTATTGGACAACTTTTTTTTAGTTTTCCATCTGAGAAAAGGCTTTAAAATAAGAATGTATGACACTGTAATGCACTTAATTCATCTCAGTCAACTTTAAGCTGTTCCTTGTATTGTGAATAATGACGATGTTTAATTTTGATAAAATGCTGTATGCATTTAAAAAATAAAAGGTGATTTTTCTAAAAAGAAAAACCAATTAATATTTGTTTCTTGTATATATTTTACATTGCTGTTTAATTAAACAAAATACATTTTATCCGATTACTCGATTAATAGATTACATTTTTGGTAGAATAGTGTGTGTGTGCATAAACAATACATCAACGTCCACCTCAGATTCTATCACTACTTGGGCTCTACAGTATCTACCATGTCCTTGTGTTCCTGATGTCATGGTTCTGTTCTGAAGTTAAGCCATTATTTACCACATATAGTATACATTTCTAGTACAGTAAGTCCCTGACTTACGAACATTCAAATTACGAATTTCCGTAAATACGAACGGACCGTGGTTGCTTCGTGGAAGTAGCTCACATGTATTGTACAAAGAAAGTAGACACTCCAGTGCACCAGATACCAGATATTTACAATTATATACAATATTTTCAGTGTGTAAGTGAATGTATAAAATGCCTTGTATGTTGTATGTGTGTGTGTGTGTGTGTGCATGTGCCTGTGCGGGAGAAATGAGTCGACCTCACCGGTTTCAATAAATCAGTCCAGGAGCATGATGATAAAAAGAATGCCTGTCCTGTAAAATCTTCACCAAAACAGAGTTCACAGTCCAATAGAGTGGAAAACAGCTTTGAGACAGAATGGCGTCCGGGATTCCCCTCGCCATTTTAAAGGCGCTGAGACGACACTGTTACATTTCCTTATGCGCGGTTACAGGTTTTGGCCACATGATGGCCAAGTCAAGTGATGCTTTACAGTGTATATTCGTGTCAAAGGTGTGTATAAGACTCACATTGTCGGACTTAAGAACAAATCCGACTTGTGAATGTGAACGAAATTCGTTTGTAAGTAGAGGACAACCTGTATACATAAACAGATTCACTAGAACAGTGAAATTAATTTCTTTGCATATCTCAGTTTGGTTCAGTGTCAGCCATGATACGGAGCAGACAGGGTTAAAGGTCGTGCTCGAGGTCCCAGCAGCAGCAGCAGCTTGGTGGAGCTGGGGCTTGAACCACCGACCTATCAGTAACTCAGAGCCGTAACACACTTTGGAAATAAAGTTGGTTCTATAAAATAAAGGGACTCGCTTGCAAAGGGAATAAAGGGATAAGAGGAATGTCTAGGAGCGTGTCTTTTTATTTTATTTTATTTTTTTTAGATTGTGTGTATGTGTGTATGTGTGTGTGTGTGTGCCTCCTATTAATGCTAGTGTTAGTATACAGACTGAAACTAGTGACCGTTTGATATGTGTAACATTCATGCCTTTGTGTGCTGTAACCAGTAAGCATGCATGACCTCAGCAAGAAAAAACCCTTTTATGGTCATGAGTCACACAGGGAAGAAAAGACAGAGAGACAGAGAGAGAGAGAGAGAAATAAGGCATAAGATTTAAGAGTGTGTTCATCAGGTGAGCTTGTCCATGTGTGTGTGTGTGTGTGTGTGTGTGTGTGTGTGTGTGTGTAAACTAGATGCACTGTTGGATCCGTGTCTTGTTCAGCATTCATTCCTATATATACAGAGGAATTAACAATTAATACCGAACATGCTTAACTTCTTGAGGCCTGAATGATTATGTTTTCTCTTTCTATCCTTGTACTAATACTTGTTTCTGTTTGAAGACATTAATTACGTTCACAAGAATCAGTTAACATAACTGGGTCTGGGTCACAGGAGGTTAAAGCGGAAGTGAGCAGTTCTCCAGAAAAGATCATTTAGTGTTTGAAACAGCCAAACAAACACACCACCCTCTGCTCACCCTCTTCTTCAGAAATTTAGGGCTTATTAGGTCAGGGCTGCACCCAGATAAAAAAAAAAAATCAGTTGTTAAACTGCATCATGTTGTTCACGTATGACGTATATCCAAAATCGATTTTTAATTTGATCTATTTATGCGTTTATAATGAACGTTTTAGAGTTACTGATCAGAAGGTCAGCGGTTCAAGCCCCCAGCCCCGCCAGGTTGCCGCCCTTAACCCTATCTGTTCCACGGGTGCCGTATCATCTCTGACCCTGGGATATGCAATGAAGAATTTCACTGTGCAGTTATGTATATGTGACAAATAAAGGCTTAACTAAACCTAAAAAGCTGTCTGGTTTAACACGCACTCAAGACGCATTTGAGACGCTAAAAACCACGTAGTTTCTTTATAATCCTGCAGATGGCGCACTCTAAACTATTCACACACTGGCATCCTGTGTAAAAGTTTGTTTGGAAATAAGAATTCTGGAGGATGATGTAACGGAGATACATGCTGCTCAGTAAAATATATATATATTTTTTGTTGAATTTAATCTAAAGTTAAAACGTATTTAAAATCTTTTGTATGTGAAGTTAGTTTAAACACAAACATAAAATCTTTTTTTTTAAGTTCGAAAGCTAATGTTATAAGGAACGGGATGGATTGAATTAAACTCTTAAATTGCACCAAAAAAAAAAAAATAATAATAATAATAAATAAATAAAATGTAATATCGAGTAATGATACAGTAAGTCTCCTGCATACGAACGAGTTCCGTTCCGAGAGCTTGTTCGTAAGTCCAATCTGTTCGTAAGTCCAACAAACATTGTCTCGGTACTAGGATATTAACACGTTCCATGATCTTGTCCTCTTGTGTTTTAGAATCGTGAACGATTCATGTTAGAAGAACGAGTCTGGGATTTTTTTCACCTCGCTCTATTCTCTCAATTATTTTCACTTTTGTGTCCATCGTTATCGCTTGGCGCTTCTTAGCAGTACGAGCAGTACGGACATGTGATCTAACTTCCGCGATCGAACCTTACGTGAACACATGTTCGTATGTGAGTTTGTAACTTGATCGTTTGTACGTAGGAGACTTACAGTACTGTATTTATAAAATCGTGATACTTACAGAATCGCAATATGAATGGAATCATCACAGAGGTGTCGTGATAATATCGCAATCGGGAGATGACTGCTGATGAGGGCTGACTTACTAAGTTAGTGACTTACTAAGCTTTTGTTAGTAAGTCAGTTACTGACTTACTAAGCTTTTGCGTTTGTGGACAACTTTTAATTTCACATCAAATTCTCCACATTGCTCTTTTAGAGACTTAATAACATGGCCAGGCCTGCGATATGACTGTTGAGAGAGAGAGAGAGAGAGATAGAGAGAGAGAGTTCATACAATTAAAAAAATCCTTAAAATAAAAATTTATCAACGGCAAAAACTGGATCAATTTAACGATGTGACATTTCGGTCCACAAACTCTGGTAGAAACCACTTACAAATTAAAAAAGAGATTCAGCTCAATAGCCAATCCCCAGGACAAAGAAATAACCGTACACAATCATTAGGGTGAAGGTGACACACGATTTGATTTGATTTGATGTTATTTATCCTGTCCGTATTGAGCCGCACAGCGCTTTAGCGTCGTCCGGTGTTTTTGCACCAAAGCTTGTATAAAAATAGATTTTAGGTTCATTTCATTTTTTTTCCAGACATGTCGGAGGCACTCATTATGATATTACTATGATATGTTCTCACGTATCAACATATGAATCTTTTCAACAACTCTGTCTCTTATCCTGCTCCTGGTAATAAATAGAAGTCTTAAAGTTTGTGTGATTTCACAGCTTTTAAGTGTTAAAAGCCCCTCCTTGGAACTAGGCAATAGATTCCCTTCTAAGATGTTCGGGAACCGGCCAGACTAATCAGAGTCTACAGTTGCTAGGTTATCTCTGTTTGTTTTGATGAGTAACCGGCGGCTGATCTCCCACTCGGGTCTGTGTGCTCGGGTCGGACACGGAGACTGAGTAGACCTGTTGAGTTTTTGTTTAACTCAATGAATTGCTTCAGAAGGAAAAATAATCATTTAAAACATAAATAAATAAATAAATAAAATCTTTCAGTCCGTTGTTTAGGCCGGGAGTTTTGACGAAGTAAAAAGCGGTTTGAATTTTTTCCACTCTTAAGCTACGGTGAATGTTGAAATTTCGAAATGTCCAGAATTTTAAAGATTTTAAAGAGTATTCTTAGAACCTTTAAAATCTAAGTTTGTGCAAAAAAAACACGACCTCACCCACAAAAGTCTTCCTGATCTCACGTCTACTGTGTGTGTTCCTCTGAAAACTCTATCCTAAAAACTTTAAAATCAACGCGTGAGTTTTTTTAAAGACGTGTCTGCTTTGTCCCCAAGAGGTTAAATTACATCACATTACAACATATTTCAAGCTAGTCTTAGCATTTTCTTAACCAATGTGAGCGCAAATGTGTCATCCATAATGTCAGATTAGTAACTGTCCTTTCTGAAACAACACAAATATATTAAAAACGGTGGAACATAGAGACATACATGTGAGTAAACATTTTCACCCATCTCAATCCATTTGGATGTTTATTGTTTTTCTTTTCGCCAACTTACTGTAGAAATAAAATCCTCATGCTTACCTAAAGTATGAATACCTTAGACAGACAGACAGATAGATAGAGAAAAAAGTCACCACCTGGATGTAATTAAGCAAATAGTTAAAAGCCTTCCATTGTATAATTACTGCAGTGATTAATCTGGTTCAGCTGCAACAAGTTATTTAACACTAACTGATGCAGTATATTCTTATTTATTCATTTATTATTATTATTATTATTATTTATTGTCCTGGATCAAGCTAAGAAAAAAAGAGATTTACTGAAACTACTGAAATCATGTTACGAACTGTACAACAGGTTAATAATACCTGGAAGGACAGTGGTGAGTCATCATCTTTAAGAAAGAATGAAATTCTGAGTGATCATGAACGGATATCACTTAAACGTTCGGTTAAATAAAATAATAACAATAATAATAATAATAATAATAATAATAATAATAATAAAAACAGTAGGAATAACAGCTATGTTTATTAGTGAAAGTTAAAGCATTTCTCCCCCCACACACACAAGGCGTAAGAAAATCAGTTACAGTGTTGGGGGACGTTATTTTTTAAAGTAACTAATTACATTACAAAATTACTGTCATTAAAAAGTAATCAGTTACA
>JAQMYJ010000013.1:15214552-15226059 GCA_030014305.1 Clarias laeviceps | reverse complement strand
CCCGCCCCCCCCCCCCTCCACCCCAGTCTAGTGTATAAAAGTCATATTAATGCAGAAGTGGCCTGTACAGTCATTTGACTTTTCCCATCACATACACTAACCTGACACATTTTTTCCGCTTGATTTTCAACACATTTGGGTGTTTTTGTAGACTGAACTTCCTGGTTGCCAGGGGTTACGGCTCTGATGGGGGCCGGAGTATTATTTTTATACATAAGAGGATCCTCCAAATCGGACATGAACTACTAATCTGCACATCAGCACATCAGGGATTCTTGCATTACAATCTCCTCAGGAAATCTACACATGCTTGGGCCTACCGATTACCGGCACCACCCCCTCACCAAAGCATCATCATTATTGGCTGTAACTACTTCCTGGTTCCAGGCAAACGTTCCCCTAATAAACAACGCCGTACAAAATGCATTTCTGTTGGTATTTAGTTTAAAAAAAATCAACCTTTTTTATGATAACATTTCTTCCTCATTTTGTTATCTAAGTAAAACAGTAAAAATAAAACGTAAACAGTTTAGTTATTTTTCTTCTCCAAATCACGGCGTGTACATCATAACTCATTACCAGAAACCCATTAGAAGTCGGTTGTCATTAGTTAATCAGCAACGCTGGCGTGTCGCGGTGTATCACATGACGTGTTTACTACGTGATCTTTCAACGGCTAAGAATTCTGTCCAGGCCTTGACAGGTTCATCAGCCGTGCTATTTCTGCAGGATTTCATAAATCCCTTTGGCTCGCTTTTTCTGGATTTCATGCTCTGGATTTCAACTCTCATGATTCACGCTGCCACGAAACACAGGTTTTGTCTAACCTTGAACTTCTATCGACAATTAGCGATTCGGTCCGTCGCCAGGATTTCAACCGATTCTCTTTTATCACTGACACTTTATAAACCTTATCGTCCTTATTCTTACATTGTTTATAAAATGTGTCAAAGAGGTCAATCAATCAATCAATCAATCAACAGTTATATATGTAGCACCTTACAGCAACCTAAGTTGAATCAAATCCTGTGTTTCACAGCATTAAAAAAATTACAATAAATGGCAATAGGATAGCAATAAAAAAATACAAAACAAAATAAAACACATAAAATCATAAAATTATCAAAAGCTATTAAGTGCGTCTTACGTTTTTCTTTAAACTGAAAAATGGCAAAAAAAAAAGGCAATAAATAGCAATAAAATATATATATAAAACAAACTAAAATGATAAAATAAAAATAAAAAACACATGAAATGATAAAATATCAAAAGTCATTCTAAATAAGTCAGTTTTAAGTTTTGCTTTAAACAGAAAAATGGCAACAAAAAAAAGGCAATAAATGGCAATTAAAAATATATTAAACAAACTAAAATGATAAAATAAAATAATAAAAAAAAAGAAGTGATAAAATATCAAAAGTCATTCTAAATAAGTCCGTTTTAAGTTTTGCTTTAAACAGAAAAATGACAAAAAAAAATGGCAATAAATGGCAATAAAAAATATATTAAACAAACTAAAATAATAAAAAAAAAAAGAAATGATAAAATATCAAAAGTCATTCTAAATAAGTCTGTTTTAAGTTTAGCTTTAAACAGAAAAATGGCAAAAAAAAATGGCAATAAATGGCAATAAAAAATATATTAAACAAACTAAAATGATAAAATAAAATAATAAAAAAAAACACATGGAATGATAAAATATCAAGTCATTCTAAATAAGTGAGTGTTTTGCTTTAAACATAAAAATGACAAAAAATGGCAATAAGATAGCAATAAAAAATACAAAATTAAATTATACAACTATGAAAAACACATGAAATTATAAAATATCAAAAGTCATTCCTAATAAGTGCGTCTTAAGTTTTGCTTTTAACAGAAAAATGACAAACAAATGGCAATAAATAGCTATAAAAAATATATTAAACAAACAAACAAACAAAAAAAACACATGAAATTATAAAATATCAAAAGCCAAAAGACTTAAGTGGTGTATAACTAGAGAGAGAAAGAAATCATTAATGGAAAGTCACCTTCTAATAATCCTAATACTAGTCTTAAGGGCACAATTTTCAGTTTGAAGAATGATCAACTTTCCAGGGTCTAATGGATCTGAATTTCTTTTACTCAGACTTTTTTTAGCTCTTGAATCCAGCGAACCACATCAGCCCACTTCCGCCTCATGATTGGCCCGTGATCTTGTGATTGATAAAAGAGTGAGAGAGAGAGAATATCACACAAGATTTGCTCTCTTCTGATTTGCAGCCTTCAGATGACAGAATAAACCATTTCTGTTTCATTCAGGGTTGATCTGGTTTTAGTGAGAAGTGCACAATGCCCAAGTCCCTACGCTGAACTCTTTTCCATCTTACATATCAAAATTATGCCTCCTGCCTTTTTATTATGATTGATCTGAACATTAAGTTTAGTTAAACTTTTACCTCTATTTTTCTTTCTTCTTTTAGTCGACTAATTGGCAAAACATGAAGTTTAATGTTTCCCCAGAATATCTTGTTTCTGTTTGTTTGCTGTTGTTATTCTTTTTTTTTTTCCTCCTCATTGTAACCACTTTTCGGCTCTGACCTTTTCCTAGTTCGGAGTTGCGCACTCACATGTAATCACTTTTATAAATAGCCCGATGGAGTTTATTGTTTATTTTGGGAGTACAGAGTCGCGATGCTGCTTTAAAGCCAACAGGGGGTCTCCAGCTGTATCATTCTGATATTTTAATTAAAATAAATAAATAAATAAATCGTCTTGTACTGTAAGTAAAACCAAAAGGAGGTCCACAGATATAATTAGGATATCATTTGTCCAGGCTTCATTTGTAGCACATTTAATTAAAAAAAAAAAAAATCATATTTTCAAAAAGCAGGAAATCTCAAGCGAGAGGGAGACTCAGGATTTCATCATGGTATTTTGAATGTAGACTTTTAATCAGTGCACATAATGCACTTTTAAAACTGTTTGGGATGAAGCACAAACACCTATGCAATTAAAATAACAGTACATAGTATTGATGGGAGTCAGAAACCACTGAGTCAAAATGTTCCGTACAATGCTTCCTACACTCGTTGTGTTTCACATCACGTTTCATTCAAAAGTTTGGACACAAGTTTGGATTTGTTTTCCTGCGTTCTAGACCAACACTGGAGAATTCAAAACAATAAACTAACACATATGGCATTAATTAATTAAGTAACAATGGCGACAGCAACAACAGTCATTTCTTATTGTAAGACATGAATGTCAGCTGTTCTGGATCAGTTTTTGCAAGAACAGTATTTAATATCAAACACGTTTGAAAAACCCATCAAGCACCACGATGAAACCGGCTCTCCTGAAGACCTTCCACGGAAAGCAAGACCAAAATTTTCAAGTTCATTTAGAGTCACCAGCCTCAGAAATCAGATGTTATTCAGATGCTATGCGCCTTTCCGCTACACACCAGGAAAAAAACAAAACAAAACATGCAACATGGAGAGCTAGGACAGCAGAACAGACATGGCCGTATCCGAAAACACAAGCATAGCGGAAAAAGGAACTACAACTCCGAAAAGCACAGAAGTTCTAAACACACCTGCACCCAGTTACCCAGGTGATAAATAGGACGCTCCCGTGAGTTTTTCCCCTCGCGATTTAAAGGCGCAGAGACAACACTGTTACATTTCACTGTGAGATTCATTTCCTTAGGCATGGCTACGGTTTTTGCCCACATGTTGGCAGTGTTGGGAAAGGGGGACAGAGATTTGGTCGATTGGATTCGTATGATGCTTTACGTAGTAAATTCGTGTCAAAGGCGTATAAGACAGACTTACAAACAAATCCGACTTACGAACGTGCTCCTGGAACGGGCAACCTGTAATACAGACAAAAATATGTGGATGTCTGACCTGTCATGTGAATTCGCGAGCCAATTGAAAGCAAAAGCTTAGATTGACTGGAGGAGTAACATAATTGGTTGTATTTCTCATCTTCCAAAAAAGAATTAAAAGTGATGTAGACGATTACACAGCCCTTGTTTGAACTTTAACAAGCTTGTTTAAAGCATACTTTTAGGGGAAAATGTGACTTAGCCATTTTTTAACCATGTAGCTCAAATGCAAAGATATTATTTATAAGTGTGAATGTTAAAACACCGAGCACGTCCTGACTTTGTTCATAAAGTTAATGGTTAATTGTTTATGGTGTTCATTGTTTATGTGTTTGTCTGCTGCTTTATATCATTTGTGTGTCCTCCAACTGGGGTTTAAGACGGTGTGCTCTTTGGCTCTCTCTCTCTCACACACACACACACACACACACACACACACACACACACACACACACACACAAATACCTTAATGCATTTGGACAGTAAGACATGTCTACTGAACTGTGTGTGTATATGTGTGTGTGTGTGGGTGGAGGATGAGGGATTTTTGGCCTGACTAACCAAGCAATTACAGCTGAATCCCTGCATTGCCTTTACTGCTGAGAGAGAGCCTGGGAGTGTGTGTGTGTGTGTCAACAGGAGGTATTATCCACAGCTGAGGTTCGCTAATAAGGTTTCTATGCTTCCTTTGTTCTTTTGCTCAAATTTCAGGCAATAGACAGCTGTGTGTGTGTGTGTGTGTGTGTGTGGTCATAAGCAAAAAGCTAGTGATCTTTTTTAGGATTAATGTTTCTAGCCTTGCCTTTTATGTTCAGGAGCCAGACAGTGTGATCCAGCTCCTAAATCCCAGTACCGGATTTGAAATTCACGTTTTTTTTTTGCAGTAAGTAATAACTTGGAATGCTGGAGTTTAAGTCCTGCTTTAGGCGGTTGTCGGTTTTAAGGTACACATATTGTGTCTGAATCACAACCCAGTGCATTAACTCTCTCCCTCGTTCTTTGGCGCAGACATAAGCAACAGCGCACAGCAGTTATACTCGAGCATGAATCCAAAACATCCCACGACTCGTGTTCCAGCTTGATTGCGCCGAAAAAAAGAAAAAAAAAACATGATTCAACCCAAATGCAGAAACTCAACAAAATGTGCTATTTACTCTGGGTTACAGGCAGGATTTTTTAATTTGCGAGCTGTTAAACTCACTCCCATCTGACAAAACATCCCTCTTGCCGGGCTTTCATTCTTAGTCCACTGGAATCTGTTCAAACCAGGCACTCTTATTATTTATATACAAATGGTGGACAAAGTACACAAATCCTGTTTTTGAGTAAAAGTAAGAGGATATCCCAGGCAAAATATTTATCAAGTACAGGCAGAACTTGTCTATTTACATTTCTACATGAGGAAAAGTACACAAGTTCTTATTTACATATTTAAATAAGCACTCTCCGATACAGCAGGTGGCAGTATGCAGCTACTTCGTTTGTGAGCCAATACTAACCACAAGAGAAGAGAACAAGGCAGGTAATCTTCGCGCTAGGCCTAATATTATCGATATTTCTGAAAAAATTTCAATTTTCCTACTTTATCAGGTCAAAGGATGGGAAATCAGAGATTTCAGAGGAGACAGACGGCACTGGTTACGGCACTTCACGCTTCAAATATTACACAACACTGCGGTTAGGTAACACAATGCATTGAACAAATGTAGTGACGTAGAAAGTACAGATATTGGTTGTAGGATGTAGTGGAGTAAAAGTAATCCACTAATATAACTACTCAAGTTGAAGTACATAATAAATAAGTGAAAACTGTACTTAAGTACAGCAATGAAGTAAATCTATTTATTTACTTTTCTTTTATTTAGGCCTTAGGAACTATATAAAGTTCAAACTCATCATCTATAGAACCATTGTGAAGCCTGTAGTTGTAACCTGAATGCAAAGTAAAGGTCCCGAAGACGATGCAGGTATAAGAGCGAGTCACTCCGGTAATAGGGGAAAGTAAAAAAGACAAAAGAAAAGTTAAAAGACACAAAAGAGAACAAAAAAAGACAAAAAAGGAGAAAACAAAAAAAAAATTTAAAGGCAAAAAAAGAAAAGACAAAAGACAAAAAATATAAAAGTGAAAAGACAAAAAAAGAGAAAACTCAATAAAAGTGAAGACATAAAAGAAAAGTGAAAAGACAAAAAAAGAGAAGTGAAAATTTAAAAAAGGAAAAAGAAAAGTGAAAAGACAAAAAAGGAAAAAAGACAAAAAAGAGAAAAGGAAAAAAGACAAAAAAGGAAAAAGACAAAAAAAGAGAAAAGTGAAAAGACAAAAAAAGGTGAAAACTCAAAAAAAATGAAAAGGCAAAAAAGAAAAGACAAAAAATATGAAAGTGAAAAGACGAAAATGAGAAAACTCAAAAAGTGAAGACAAAAAAGAAAAGTGAAAAGATAAAAAAGGAACAAGACAAAAAAGAAAGTGTAAAGGCAAAAAAAGAAAGACAAAAAAGAAAAGTGAAAAGACAAAAAACAATAAACAAAAGAAAAGTGAAAAGACCAAAAGGAAAGTAAAAATACAAAAAACAATAAACAAAAGAAAAGTGAAAAGACCAAAAGGAAAGTAAAAATACAAAAGAGAGAATTGAGAAAACCAAAAAAGAAAAAAGAAAAAAAAAGTAGAAAAGAAAAGATAAGGAGATGAGACGAGGGAGTTGTGTTTTGTGTTTGTGTCTATTAACAAGAAAGAGAGAATCCCGTCTCAAGGTGTGTCCCGGCTCAAGAGCTTTCCCGCAAGTGCACAAAATCTCTCCCACAGCTCACATGCACGCAGCTTCCTCTCTGAACCCCTCAGCATTGAAACACAAAACTTCAGTAACAGTGTGAACTGCATGTGTTTTGTGCAGTGATGGACGGGTTACATTCAATAACTATAGATCTATATAGTCTATGTCCCTTGAATGGTAGATACCTGTGATATGCTATATGAGAGAGAGTGTGTGTCTGTCTAAGTGTGTGTGTATGTGTAATGTGTGTATGCTAGTTGATTCTGCTATTTGAATCAGCCTTGACAGGAGCATTGATAGAGACTTGAATCGCTCGACGGAGCATAACGCGTGATGATTTTCCACTGCGACATCTGGAACATCGAATGACGGAAGCGAGATTTAACCACACTTTAAATATCGATAACAACTTTTATCGAGTCACCTTCATTTACAGATTAGATCCGGGCTATTTGAGAATGTATACCTTACTGTTGATGTGATCTGGGCGACCACTTTACCACTGCGCCACGCAACCAGCGTGTAGTTGGCGAACAATATCGTCACAGTTTTACAAAGTCATGCAAATTCTGATTGTTTTTTTTTATTTTTTCGTATAATTCTCAGGTTCCCTATGTGTGATGGTGGCTAAGGATGGCCTTGAGCTGCTACCCCCCCCTTCCAATCCATCTCTCTCTCTCTCTTTCTCTCTCTCTCGCTCTCTCTCTCTTTCTCTCTCTTTCTTTCTTTCTTTACAAGAACCAAACCAGGGACCTCCAGACATCCTTCTCAGTCATGTCAGGACCACAGGTAAGGACACCATCCATTTTTAGAAGAGTTTCTATGCTATGCTTTAATATACTTATCCAGCATTTCAGATCGGAGGTGAATAGAAATTGAGAATGGAAGGAAACAAGAGAGTGATGGAGGGGTGGGGCGGGGGAGGGGGGGATATAAACCAGTGATAATAGAGGAAGAGGAAATTGTGAATGTATAGTGTACATTGATTTGTGGTCTCTTTCTCTCTCTTTCTTTCTTGTTCCACCAGGTCACCACCTCTTCCTCCCGGGTTTAAAGAGCAAATCAAGACCAGCTCTGCCTCCATCACACAACCCCCCCCTCCCCCTTTCTCTACTGTTACACCACCGACACTTTTATGGAAGGAGTGCACATTCGCCTGCCTCTCTCTCTCTCTCTCTCTCTCTCTCTTTTGATATTCATCCATATTTCACAGTATATATAAACATTTCCACTATGCCTCGTGTTGCCATTTTAGGGATTCATGCTCCCTGTGTAGGCACCATTTATAGGCAGCATTTGTGCACCTAGGCACTCTACACATTCTGTCCCGTCAGCTGTTGCCTGTTTCCATGAAGGATTGCATGTGTGTGGCTGAGTGAAGGAAATCCCATAGTTCTCTGCGTGAGAGTAACAGGAAGAGAACTTTTAGTAATGTAATGTATTACAGTGTTGTAATAACATTATTGTGATTACTGTGATTAGAAAACTTAAAACTTTACATTGCCAGACAATATTTTATTATTATTATTTTTACCTGGTGTTTAGTCACTATTGTTGCCACAACCTGAATAAAATTATACACAAAAGCAGTTTAATACAGAAAGCTAAATCTGGAGATAAAAATAAAATATATAATAATAATATATATATATATATATATAGTGTGTGCATAAAGTGGCTTCATTAAGGGATAAAGATTTTTAAACTTTTTTTAAATTAAATTATACATAGATTTATTTAATAATATAAAATAATTTATCAATATTTGGCAATCTATTAAACTTTAAGCATTAATGAACAAAAAACATTTCTCGATTTACTAAAAAAAATGAATAATGAACCTTTCTCAATTCTGTAAACCTATTTTTTTCATATTTAACTTTTCTCTCATTATGAAAAATTGTATAATCAGCGCTTCTCGATTCCCAAATCATATCGATTTTATTTTTCTTCATTTATTAAATATTTAATGATAAATGTTTCTCGAGTGATTAACTGTTTAATAAATTCACAAATGTTTATTTAATAAATATGTACGGGTAAACATTCATGGATTCATTAAACGTTTAATAGTATTAATAATAATTTATTGAGTCTAAACATTTTATAATAGAAATTTCTTTATTTACTAAACATGTAAACATTTCTGAAGTCAGTAAACATTATATATGAATAACCATTTAATAATATTCATTTTTCTACCATAAACAATTAATGTAAAATACTGCTTAGTGTTAGGGTGTGTGTATGTGAGGGTGTGTTTATGTGTGCAGGCAAATTTTGTGTCACTCCTTCCATTTAATTGTCGTGGTTGTGTATTAATCAATATTATCTTTATAATAACCGATTTTATCATTGATGTTGTTATTTACACTGATTCTAATTAGCGATCGAGTTGAAGTGTGACGTTATCAGAGTGATGATGCTGTACATTTTTAGACCTTTTGAAACCGAATACAGAAGTATTTTTATAATCAGGTGAACGTTTTACGTGTGTGTTGTGTACGAGTGTGTGAGGATCTCAGAGTCCTTCCATCTTCCTGCTTCATTCCAGCTGCCAAAGACAATCGGAAGGAAATGACTTCTTGTCGAATAATAACAGTAATACATATCATGTATTTCAAAACCAAAGACTTGGAGTGTGTGTGTGTGTCTGTGCGCAAGTGCTGATCATCGGATACATCAAGTTATTCATCATACATTACCAGGAAACACGTCTGTGATCGTTTCAGGGAAAGATTTTATGTCGATGTTTATAAACCCAGGTTTTGAAGGGGATTTTTTTTTTTTGAGGTGAAATGATCCAAATAAAACCACTTCCCTTGTGACACAGTACTGAAAATTGTTTAACTCCACTAAACGCATGTTATATATACGTAAACATTGAGCCAATGAGAATTAGCAAGTATAACATACACATTGAAATGATGATAGGATTATTGCACCCATCATTTAATGCACAAAAGCTCCGTATTGAAGACATTTTCCATCCTTTTTTTTCTTTCCCTTTTTTTGTAAAGAAATGATCAGGTGATGATTTTAAGATACAACCCAAAGCTTTTTTTATTAACAAAATTTCAATGATCACAACTTCAGCAAAAGACATATGAAATATGTATATACATGTAAACTGCTAGAAAGGATTAAGATCTCAGGAGAACACATGCTGAAAAATTATCAGAACAAATACAACACAGCAATATGGAATAAGTGAAGTTTTACGGCCAAGACAAATAATGGAAAATAAAGAAAGAGTTGTGTAGCGGTCTGGGAAAACCTTTCATAATATTTTCTACTGCACAGTAAATAGTTCTGAAAAGTTTTATGATAAAAATATATTTCTTTTCTGTTTGCATCTGAAAAGTAAAAAATGTTTTAATTTAACAAAAAGTACAAAACCCGTAATGCAGTAAACAATGCCCAGCTCACCTCTACTTATATAAAAACCCCAACATATTGGCAAATTTTGAACGATTCTAATTTTACAGTAGAAAACAAGTTCAAGACTTTACTTGAACATTGAAACATTTTAAGCACTCGTGTGTTTTGATGCTAATATATATTATGCTGTAAAGCTGCTTTGCAACAATTTAACAACGATGTTAAAAGTGCTATATAAATAAAACTGAATAGAATTTAATCCAGTCTTAGCTGTGGACACCGGGAGAATTCAACCTACTGTAGATGGAATGCCAGTCCATTGCATTTCATTTTTTTTACACACAGATACACACATTATCACACTCAATTTAGTTTTTGGACAATTTGGATGACATTAAGGCAAAAAAATATAAATAAATAAATGCAATAATTCAGAGAACAACAAAATACTACCAAAAAAAATAATAATAATAATCTCACCTCTCACACAGCGCATGTGTGAGACCAAACTGTTTCTTTCTGATGATTTTAACGTCTAAATATAGTTTTATAGTTACTGTATGCTTGATTTAAGTAGCCAGTTTGACTTAAATTTGATTACATCATCAGTTTCCTCTACACTGACGTACTACGACGGGGCTCTGAAAGTGTGAGATGAACGTAAAAAATCTACTAGAAAGTAAAACTAGATTATAAATGTGTGTGTGTGTGTTTATCTTTTAATTTCTTCATCTTCTGCAGTGTCTGTATGACATCAGTATATGGACCTGATCCCGTGAGTGTGTTTTGCAGGGTAGATACTGTATAAATCAACCAGCTTTGTGTGAAATCAATAAAGATTTTTTTACACGTATGTAAGTTCACTTCTTCAGCAAGCAGACGACCTGAAGTGACCTGAAAACTCCAGCGTCCAGGTTTTTCTCGCGTCTTTCTCCCTGGACGCTTGGTTTTCTCCTGCGGAGGTGTGATAATGTAGCCATCTTTCACACCTTCCTCTCCTTCACACCTTCTCTTTTGCTTTATTCTTCTTACCATCTCTCTCAAGATTTTCTCTCCGTTTTTCTTATCTCATAATAATTTGGCTTTTGCTTTTTTTGGCCCTCATTTTGCACTTTCGCCATTTCCTGCATCTTCTCGCTTCATTTTTTTAAAGACACACACCACACAAATAGTGAAACACTTCTTAAATGACAAAAGTTTCATTCTTTTAATTTTTCACTCCCATTAATGATCAGCAGAAAGCCAGTCCTGAGGTCCACTGGGAGTCACGTGACTTTGACAGAATGAGGATGATGCCTTAGGATTCTTGAGGATGTTGCTCTCCAGAAAGAGAGGAATAGATAAAAGAGAGAGCAAGAGGGCAAAAAGCAGTCACACCACTCTCAGGCCAGAAAGAAAGAGAAAGAAAGAGAGAGAGAGAACGAGAGAGAGAGATTCATAGGGGATCATGAGGCTCCAGTATAACTGTGTCAAAGTCACACTTCCTG
>JAQMYJ010000013.1:15159557-15175471 GCA_030014305.1 Clarias laeviceps | reverse complement strand
AGGTTATAAATAGGCATGAACCGGAAACATCCTCAGATCTTTTTGTCTTCAAGGACCGCATTGTGTGTGCATGTGTGCAAGTGTGTTTTTCTTTACTGCACAGCAGTTAAAAGAAAGCAGAAAGCCAAAGTGAAATGGCGGAAGTAGTAAAGAGATGTTTACCTCCATGCGAGGGACTGTGATGAGATAAAATATCAATTTAGTCATTTATGCCGTTTTCATAGTACTGTAGATACAATTGATTACTACCATGCCCAAGTACAATTACCCAGTGGACTGCACCTAAATAAACATAAACTATACTTGAGACCACCTTTTCAAGTGGACCCAGGTGCAGTTTATTGATCTATGCCTTGGTCCAATACACGGAATAATATGAAAATATCATTATAAAATTATAAAAGTTTGACCAAAACTAGCAGAAATTATAAATGGTTAGATGATAGAAAAAAGCTGGATGGAGCACACACACTACTCAGTCAAAAGAATGCAAATGACAATGTCCAAAAGTTTATAATAATAATAATAATAATAATAATAATAATAAATAAATAAATAAATTAATTAATTAATTAACATGTTCTATGGTCACAGCAAAAGGAGACACACATAGGAGTTGCCTGTATGTGTTTAGTCATAGCAGTTTTCCCCCACATTATTCAATTTATTTTATTAATAAATAAGATTAGACTCTAATATTTTTTTTGTCATGATAGATATTTCTTTAAGTCACCTATCTAATAACACGCAGTGAATAACATACAGCTTTCAGGGTGATGTTTATTATGATAATTTGTCACAGACAGATTAATATCACAATACATGATCCATGTTTGTGTCAAAGCAAAATCTTATAAAGAAAAAACACCTATAAAAGTTGTTTTATAGTACAGTATATACTTAAATGGAAGGTTTTAAAATACCTGGATGGCTGATAATGTTTTACTCAGCCTTGTGTGTGTGTTTATGTGTTTGTAAAATAATACATGAAATTGTGTAGTAAGCAAAAACTGTTAACAAACTAAAGCATGTCCGCACGTAGACGTGTATTTTTAAAAACTGAGATTTTATCTGCGGTTTTGGCCTTTCGTCCACATGCAAACGCAGTTTTGGTCGCTGAAAAAGGAGCTTTTAGAAAACTCCGTCCAACTCCGTCCGTTCCAAAACTTTGTTTTCAGTGGTGTTGTGTGGACAGGGGGAAACAGAGATTTTGGTTTGTTGTAACCGCACCTTCTGTGCGAATAATGTCAGTGTCTGTGTGCTAGTCTCCTTGATTTGACATTAGCTTTATTTATAAGGATATTTTGTGCAATGTTGGACTTGCGTACAGTAAACCAGTGACTGTGTTAACGTTACATACTAGACATTTTACATGTGTGTACATACACGTGCAGTTACTCACACATTAAATTAACAAACAGAGGTGCCTGTATGTAATATGTAGCTCACTGCTCCTACATACAAAACTCCGAAGACACAGACCCTGCAGACAGTGACAGCGGTTTTGGACGAGACGCATCCGACTTCTACAAAGCGCAACCAGTAATGGCGTTTTGTCTAGGTCTCTGATTGGCCCCTGTTGATTAGAGATGCTCCTAACAGCACTTAACAGGGCGTTTATCATTTTCATGTGGACATAGATATTTTTAAAACGTAGATCATGTGGACAGAATTATTTAAAAAAGCAAAGAAGAAAAAGTCCGTTTTTAAAATTATCTGCTGTGTATGGACATGGCCAAAATGTTTTATATGTTAGATTTTTCAAAGTAACCACCCTTTTTTTGACAACAGCTTTGCACACTCTTGCCATTCTTTCAACAGGCTTTGTGAGGTACTTATCTGGAGTTAGGAGTTACCATAAACTGTACAGTATTTATATGGTATAGTACCTTATACCATGTGCAATTTTTTTGCACTTGTTCACTGCTAATAATGTACAATTTTTTAGTTAGTAAGCAGTGAATACTTTGAATAATCTAAAATATAACATACATTTTAACACTTCTTTCTTTACCACACACACGAACACACATGTAAACATTTAAATACATGTAGACAGACACCTATAAATTCTGTCTATTTTGCAAGTGTAGCATTTCAGCTATGGTAGTTACCCACATTGATTAGCAAAAGGAATGTAAGTGACTAAAAACCAGTTTGTATTCGTACAATATGTTTTTCTGTATAAAACTAATAATTATTTTAAAAAACAAAAGAGAGTATAAGATGTACACATACATACACACATTAATTCACACATGAGGACACAAACACACAAATTGTATCTATATTACACATGGTATTATATTAGAAAAAAAAAGTAGTAGTACCTTAAGTCATAACTCATAAGGTT
The DNA here is from genome assembly GCA_030014305.1 of Clarias laeviceps. Classification (NCBI taxonomy): domain Eukaryota; kingdom Metazoa; phylum Chordata; class Actinopteri; order Siluriformes; family Clariidae; genus Clarias; species Clarias laeviceps. Next base: position 15,173,118 of record JAQMYJ010000013.1, on the reverse strand, counting down.
CTCCTGATCACATGACAGTGATGAGCCAGGGAGGGAGAAGGTTATTATAAGACGAACACAGCTGAAAACATCCTTTCAAACTGCTGCTCACACATTCAGGAAGTAATGTAGCATACTTGAAAAAGTGTTAGAGATTCCTTATATAATGCACTTATGTATGTGAAAATGCATATTATAATCTGTAAAATAAAACACAATATGCAAATAATGTTTTTGAACAAATACAACTGAGTGAGTTTTACCAATACAAATACTGAAAATCTTTAGATCAGTGATGGCCAGATCACTCAGAGCACAAGCCTTTGTCATAGGATGATAAGATCTGGTTCGCCTATGTCTATATATGTAATTTTTTTCTTTGCTATTTGTAATTAAAGATAAAGCTGTCAATAAAAAATAAGAAATGATAATGCAGTTAGCTTACTAATTTGGCATTACATCTTACTACACTTACATATTTGGAATTACACACTTTTTAAACCTAACAAGCTACAGAGAAAAAACACACTTTTTTTCAGAGCTTATTCCTCCTAGTTTTCTATACATACAATCTCTCATTAAACACACACACACACACACACACACACACACACACACACACACACACACACACACGTATATATTTACATACTTGTAGACACACATACACAGTAAAAACCTTTACATTTACCGACTGACCAGTAGTGTGTTTGCTATTGTGCTGCAAAAAAAAAAAATCATCTGGTTGGTGGTAAATGATTCTCCCTGCAGACAAGAACCTGCTGGACTTGTGAAGTAAAAACAGATTATTGGCTTGTATGAATAATTTATTCACCTCATATCACAAGTTCCACATTAGTTCAATGTTCAGTAGACAACTATAGTAGTTTTCAATTCTTCAAATTATCTAATAAATATAGCTACAGATACTTGAAAAAAATCTAACAGTAAACATAAATGCTACTGAATCAAATATTGCAAAGCTCAAAAGATTCAAAGATCAAAGATTGCACTGCTCAAAAATTGACCAGATAGTGCATGCACAGAGCAGATAAGATACAGATCATGGGAAAAAAAATTACGATGTGATCTTTTACCACACTGAGTAAATTCACATGTGCACACTCAACCAAACAAGATGCAAACTGATAAGAGCGGAGAGGCGCATGGGATCTTTTTTCCATGTTGAGCAAAATCACATGCAAGAAAACGCCAAATACAAACTGCAACCCTACATGTACAATGTATTCACATTTATTAACCATTGCTGTAAATCATATGTCTAAATTGAATTAGTTAATCCTTCATCATTGAAATTATATGACTATTTTTCATATAATAGTCCCTAATGTGACACTAGTCTATCAGAGGGCACCACACACTCTCATCTACAGTTATAATAAAGTAAGTTGCTGAGACATTAACTCAGTCATCTACTTATAATCCATTTAAAGTATTTATAATTAATTTGCTGATTTAGTGCAAAAACACTTTTTTTGTATTTTGTGCTTTAAGACCACCCTACTGTGACAGAATTTTAGTTCTAGCATTTCTATGAAAGCATTACAAATGACATTCTGTGCTTAAATCTCATTGAATAACATTATATAAGTTTCCACAACCACTATTTAATATTTTATAACAATATCTAGTTTGTTTTTTCAAGCACTTGTTTTGGTCTGCCAACACACATCATTCCACATCTGGTAAAACTAAGTAAATGCAACTGGCAGACTTGTTGACCAAGAGTTAGCGATCGAGAGTTAATGTTCGATCCCCGGGTGATGCTGTTACCTCTCACAGCCGGAGGCCTAGAGAGAGCTGATTGGCCGAGCTCTCTTAGAGGGGAGGGATGAGAGGTACTTTGTGCTTCCACATTAATCACCGCTCTACAGCCAGTCAGGGGCGTCTGTGAGCTCGCGCACACGGAAGGAGCGGCTAGCGCTTTCCTCCGAGTGTGTTACGCCGCCCCTAATGGTGTGTGAGCGAGCAGTTCGAAAAGATGCGGTTGGCTGGCGTCACGTGGTTCGGAGGAAACACATGATAGTCCTGAATGGTAGTAGTTGAAAAAATCCAAAAATATATAAAAAAAATATATAAATTCTTATTAGTCATCTTTCTTAGCCAAAAGACAAATAGAATAAACCACGGAGGTAGTGAACATTCGTGAGAAACAACTTACGAGATTTACTTTATAGTTCCACTTATTTCAGTAATGATGCCTTGCGAGGGGCAGAACCACGCGAAAATCCTCTGCACTGTTCAGAACAGGCAGATCCGCAGGCTGATATCCCACAGAGTTCTGAACAGGCAGAGGTGCGGTCACTTACACGCATGGTTGCTAGGCAGCTAAGAATAATTAAGTGTGCTGAAATTTGCACCTTAATTTCTGAGCTTCTGAGGCAGTCCATTGTGATAAAACTTTTCCTTTGTTCAAGATCTAATTATTATCTAGTGAATTTATCCTGGCACTGTGTTTCAAGCACATAATAAATTTCACCCATAAATAAAATAATGTGAGGTTATTTAAACTCCAGCATTATTTTTTTACATGACAGCTTATTGACTGTATGTTCTTTATAACAGTCATTTTATTGATTTCATAATCCTGCTCTTTTCTGACTTTACCTTTTATCTGGAATATCAATAGTTAGCTCCTAATCAGCAAATTTAATTTCATTAGTTATTTTTTTCTGTACACAATAATCAAAAGAAGTTATTAAAAATGAACTTAATTCACAACTTTGGTTTGTCGGATGTACATTACAGCGCAGTGAAATTCCTTTTTCCCCAAAGCTGGAGTCAGAGTGCAGTATCAGTCATGATACATTATGCCTGGATCACCAATGTGTTAGCAGACCTAAGCCCTCTGAGGATAATGAAAAAAATAATAATTTGGCATTCACATAAAAAATAATTTAAAGTCAATAAATGTCTTAATTCATTCTTTTAGATTTTTATACAAATACAATACCACCAGGGTCAGTTAGACTGTTGTCACACTAGGCATGATTAATTAATACCATGCCCAAGAACAATTTCCCAATGAACTGTACCTAAATAAACATGAACTGTACTTGATAACCCCTTTTCCAGTTTATTTGGGTTTAGCCAAGTCAAAGGAACTAGATTATTGGGTCAATACACTCCAATGCGTGTGGAGACGAGAATCTTTTTTTTTCTTTTTTTTCTGGGTTGCTACAATATCATTTCATTTACGAAAACACTTGCAAAAAGAAAAAAAGGAATTGGCATAGCTGACTCTCCACTTTGTTCATGTCATGTCAGTATTTACAATGACTAACATATTTGCATTGAGCTTAATTATGTAGCACTTTTAGTATTCGTAGCAAAAGCAAAGGTAATAATAACAAAAACAAGAGTAATAATCAGTTCGTGAGATCCCTTTCCTCAAGATGCACATTCTTTATGGCCACATCTGTTATGTAGTCTAGAAATCAGCAGCAGTCTCACATTTTCATACCATTCTGTGTATTTTTTAGATGTGCTTCACATCAGGGCCTGTGTTCACAAAGCTTCTTTGGATTCTCTTAGAAAGCTCTTGGCTTAAAAAGTCCTAGCTGGGAGTCCTACACTAAAAGTGATTTAGGAAACTTCTCAGAGCAACTCTGAGTAAGGAAAGTACAAAAACTGTTTGACCCGGTTGCTAGGGATGACACAGTTTATCAATTCAGCAATTCAAGGACTGTGATTGGTTGATAAAATTCAGTAATGATCTTAAAGTGGGCACTTTGTGAAAATACAATACATGATAATGGAATGGATAGTGAAATCATAATGTTTGTATTTAAAAAAATTGTATAATAATGAATACAATTTACTTTATGAAAAGTTTCTGTTATAGATTAAATATCTTAAAGTTAATTAAAACAGCCAGATGTTGAAAATTTGTCTACTTTTGAAGCAACAAATTTCTACACGGTAGTTACATTTAAGTAACTATATTTAAGTAGTTATATTTAAGTTCTTACATTTATTTACCATACTGATTTTATTTCTTGTAATCCACTTTCAGGCCCAAGAAACTTTGTGAATACGAGACCAGATGGCTAAACCTTTGCTTCTGAACAACTGAAATATGCAAAGAAATGTATTTCACTGTTATGACTTTGATGAGTAAATACAAATGATATTTATGCAATATTTTTTTACACCAATATTCATTAAGCAGAAACTTAAAATTGATAAATGATAGAAAGTAGCAAACTCTGTTCAGTCAAAAAAAGTGCAAATGACAATGCCCAAAAGTTTAGGTTTTATAATAATAATAATAATAATAATAATTATTATTATTATTATAATAATAATAATAATAATAATAATAATAATAATTATTATTATTATTATTATTATTTTTTTTTTGTTCTATAGTCACAGCAAAAACATATTAGGTCATTACCAGGAGAACTCAAGTAATGTTTTGTGATGATAGATATTCTGTTTAAGTCACCTACAGTACCTTATATGAAGCAGTAAATAACACAGCGTTTAGGATGATGTTTATTATGATTATTTGACAGACATATTAATGTCACAATACATAATCAACATTTGTTTTGTGTGTTTATGTGTGTGTCACTATGAAATAATACATGGGATTATTGTGAGCCTAAACTGTTCACAAACTAAATGTTTTACATGTTTGATTTTTCAAAGTAGCCACCATTTCTTTGACGCCTGCTTTGCACACTCCCCATTCTTTCCCAAAGCGTTAGGAGAAGGAGTTACCATATACAATATTTTTTGCAACTGTTGGCTGCTAATAACGTACAAAGTTGTCATTAGTAATCAGTGGCTACTTTGAATAATCTAAAATATAACTCATACATTTGAACACTTCTTACTTTACGACACACACACACACACACCATATGTATGGATTCACATACTGTACATGTAGACACACATGCACAGTAAAACCTTTTACATGTACTGACTGACGAGGTGTGTGTTTGCTATTGTGCTGCAAAAATTCATATGGTTTGAACCAAATGATTCTCCCTGCAGACAAGAACACACAGTATGGGCTCAGCAATCAGTCTCATACTTACCAGATAGCCCAACTCAAAAAGTAGGAAAAAAAGTCCAATAAAATGTATAAAAAAAAATGGCACATATAAAACGAGCAAAGTAAAAGTAGTGACACTAAGCACTAACACTCCTGACTTCCTGTCTGTGGTCTGGTTTGTGTCAGGAGGGGCTTTACAAGTCAAGAAACATGTGACTGCACACATAATTACAGGCAACACACATAAACACATATTTAATTTTAAAATAATATGCCTATCTATGAACTGGAACCCAGTTGATATCAGACACACAAAGATGCAGAGGGTAATAGAGAAGGGTGGGGAGAAAATACCAGCAATTGATGGATATTTGTGAATAAGAATGTATTCTAAGGCCACCAGCTGGTGAAGCAGATGCCCACAGATCCTAGAAACAGCTAGCAGAATGTTGAAAATATAACAAGCTCTGTTTTCTCTGCAAATGTTTGTTACAAGAACTGGACTTATAATCAACTCTAACAGGTCACTGATGAGGAGGAAGATACTGATGAATGATATTTGACCTCCAGTCTTGTGGTGACGGTACAGAACTCTGAGAGCCCAAAGCAGAGCTGGAAAACCCACAATCACACCAGTGAAGGTGAAAATATACAGACGGATGTTCCGCATGTACATGGCTGGTTCTCTCTTCTGCTTCTTTATATGCTGTAATAAAGTATTACAACATGCTTGATTGGATAAATAATTATTAAAGAGATGCAGACTGACATGAAGTAAAGTTGATTACTTTCCATAGCATATTTAGTTTATAATAATAATTGACAAAAAAATAATAAAATAATTGTCAGTAATTACAATTTTATATGTTAAACAATGGCATGTCTTATTTTTAGCTGTTTCTAGTTCCATTTCATGTTGTGGAACATTCACAAGGCCGTATATTTTTTAGCATTTATTTCATATGCTGTACATCTATATAAAAAACATTACCTTGTGTGCCTTTCTTTTCTCTCTGTTTTTTTTAAAGTTAATAAGACAGAAGTTAAAAAGCAATTGTCCTGAAGATTTTCCCATGGTAAAAAATATAGTCATTGTTACTAATTCTTGACACTGACACCATTATGGTTAAATAAATGTCTTTCTTTACAAGCTTGAAGATTGTTTTTATCCTTTTATTTTTATGTGTAGTTTATGTACAATGTACTACATACAAGTCATGTGAATGATTTGCTACTATTGTAATGAAAATATATTAAAATAAGGGCATAAACACAAAAGTGATATTGTATTATAATTTTATATCACTTTAGTATTTATGCCCTTTTGTATTAAAATATTATAATATTTCAATTGTCTCTCTCATTTATGGTGTAATTTACATCAATTATTTGATCAAATATATTAACAACTACAGTACATAGTTAAAGAAAGGATTTTGTTATAAAATGCTTTCATTCATTTTGTATGATTTAAAATCTAATGTTTGATCAAGACAGGTTATTAATTAAAAAATAAAAATGTTCTTGCACTTTGCAAGTGTAGCATTTCAGCTATAGTACTTACTGATGAGGCAGAGGAATGTACAGTAAATGACTGAAAACCAGTTTGTAGTCATACAATATGTTTTCCTGTATACAAATAATAATTATAAAAAAAGAGAGAATAATACACACATCAGCACACAAACATGCCAATTAAATCCTCATAATTTGGTTTATAAAGTGAAAATGTATCAAATCTGAATAAAATCATATACTTTTCAATGATTATATTTAACAAATCTGTGATTAGAATAATCAAAATAATTAAATTTCATCAATATTGTTTGCAACATATTTATAAAACAGAATTAACCAGGACATTATACTGTATATTATATACAAATATTATGTTTTGTGAAATAACTCACAGTTTTGTGCCAAACCCTGGTACCCTGGATTGGACTTCAATAAATTTTTAATAAAACATGATATTTATTCCATCAGAATGGTTTACTTTTAAACAACAGCCTGAAAGGAACAACTGAAGGTAAAATTAAGAGAGAAAAAGAGAAAGAGGGTGTCATTTATACCTCATTCATGCTGAAGTCTAAAATCTGATTGGTCAAAAGGTCTTTTTAACAGCAGCTCTGACAATAACACTGGATGTACAGTCCCTTGCAAAAATATTCATATCACTTGAACTTTTCCACATTTTTTCATGTTACAACCACAAACCTATTTTATTATGATTTTATGTGATATACCAACACAAAGTGGGACATAATTGTAAAGTAGAAAGAAAATGATGAATGGTTTATTTCTTATTCTTATTATTCTTCTTATTTATTTATTTTTTTTACAAATAAATATCTGATAAATGGGGTGTGCATTTGTATTCAGCCCTGCTGAGTCAATACTTTGTAGAACTACGTTTTGCGCAATTAAGCTAAATGTCTTTTGGGGTATGTCTCTATCAGCTTTGCACATCTAGAGAGTAAATGTTTTGTCCATTCTTCTTTGCAAAATACTTTAGCTCAAGCTCAGTTAGATTGGATGTAGAACATCTGGAAACAGCAATTTTCAATTCTTGCCACAGATTCTCAATTGGATTTACAGTAGGTCTGGAAATTGACTGGGCCATTCTAACACATGAATATGATCTAAACCATTCCATCGTAGCTCTGGCTGTGTGTTTAGGGTTGATGTCCTGTTGGAAGGTAAACCTCGCCCCAGTTTCAAGTCTTTGACAAATTATAACAAGTTTCCTAATATTGCCCTATATTTGGCTCCATCCATCTTCCCACGACACTCTGAACGGCTTCCCTGTCTCTGCTGAAGCAAAGCTTCTCCACAACGTGATGCTGCCACCACCATGCACAGTGTTAGTTTTGCGCCACACATAGTGGTTTGCATTTAGGCAAAAAAGTTAAATTTTGGTCTCATCTGACCAGAGCACCTTCTTCCACATTTTTCCTGTGTTCCTGACATGGCTTGTTGCAAACTGTAAACTTCTTATGGCTTTCTTTCAACATTGGCTTTCTTCTTTCCTCTATCCTATAAAGTCCAGATTTGTGGGAGTAAATGACTAATAGTTGTCCTGTGGAGAGATTCTCCTACCTTAGCTGGGATCTCTGCAGATCCTCCATAGTTACCATGGGCCACTTGACTGTTTCTCTGATTGATTTTCTCCTTGCTTGGCCTGTCAGTTTTGGTGGATGGCCATGTCTTGGTACTGTAGGTTTTCAGTAGTGCCATACTCTTCCCCCTTTGCAAATGATGGATTGAACAGTGCTCCTTGAGATATTCAAAGCTTAGGATATTTTTATATATATATTTTTTATAACCTAACCCTGCTTCTCTGAAACTTTATCCTTAACCTGTCTGGTGTATCACTTGAGCTTCATGATGTTATTTGTTCAATAATGTTTTCTAAAGACATCAGATGACTTTACACAATGGTTGTATTTATACTGAGATTAAATTACCCACAGGTGGACTAATTAGGCAACAGAAGCCAATTGATTCCACTGGATTTTAGTTAGGGGTATCAGAGTAAAGGAGGCTGAATACAAATGCGCACCACACTTTTCAGATTTTTATTTGTAAACTAACAAATAAAAGAGTCGATGGAAGAAGAGTTTGTAGAAATAGTTAAATAGTTCTTCTTCTTCTTTGTCTTTCGGCTGTTCCCTTACATAGTAGAAATAGTTAAATAGTTAAAGGTAAAAATAAGATGATCAGATTTAATGTAATCAGTGATATTATTTCAGGTTGAAGTCCACGTACTATACTTGTCTGTCTGTTTTTCTGTATGGCAAAACTCTCTGCCTAACTTATTAATACAGAGAAATAAAATTTTGTAAGGTTGAGTATCTTATACCTTGTTTACGGCAAATTATAATATATACTTTCATCCACAGCTATAATGAAGTGTACAAATACAGGTGAACTTACTGCATAAACTAATCCCAGTAAAAATATTCAGTTTAGATTTTCTAATTAAAATCTATCGATGCAGATGTTTGTTTACATGGTGTCACGGAAACACCAGGCTCCGCCCTCAGTCAACTTTCCCAATCACCCGAATTCTACACGCACACCTGAACCTCATCACCTACACAAGAAAAAATACACCTCACTTCCCATCACCCGGCGTCTGATCTCCATTACGGACATGGACTCATTGCCCTGCTTTCCAGTGATCTTCCTACAGTATGTCTCGACTCCTGATCTTTCGTCCAGTCATCTCACCTACCTTCATGTCATGCTCATCAGTCCCATCTGTGAACATCCGTCCATCAACTCCTTTGTATTCACATCTCATCCGTTACTGTTTTTCATTCATTGTTAATAAAAACGCCCAATCGGGTTTTCTATATCTTTGTCTGTGAAGTCCGTTAGTCCGTGACAGAAGATCAGACCACAAAATGGACCTGACTGGGACGGACCCAATTCAAGACTTGGTAGACCAACTACGCCAAGCGTTCACCTCACCAGCACAACTTCTGGCAACATCCACTTCTTCTCTGACACAGCCCAGTCTAGCCAGTCCAATGGCATCATCAGCGCCCTACTCTGGTGCGGCAGAGAACTGTAACAGGTTTCTCCTCCAAAGTGCTCTAACCTTCGAAATGCAACTTCACAGGTTTCCCATAGATCGATCAAAAATAGCGTATATCATATCTCTCCTTACAGGAAAAGCACTGCAGTGGGCCAAAGCCATTTGGCATCAAAATGGAAATATTGTACATAATTATGATGATTTTGTGTCCTATTTTAAGGAAGTATTCAATCAGTCGGCCAACTTCTCCACCACTGGAGAAAAACTGTTTAAACTGAATCAGGGAAATGAGTCAATAAATAATTATGCTTTGACTTTCAGAACTCTACCGACCTCCAGTGGTTGGAACAATGCGGCCCTTATCACTAAATTCCGGCAGGGACTATATCCCAACCTGAGGTTGCAACTTGCGGCACAGGATGACTCCGTCGGCTTGGAACAATTCATCAGCACGTCTATCTGAGTGTCCAATCGTCTGCAAGAATGCATCGCCGAAACAATATCTCATATACCAGTACCAGTAAATATATACCAGTAAATATATGACCATTTACCACCCTTGTGAGATTTGATACTTTCCATCAATCGGTTACAGTAAATGCTCTCCTGGATTCGGGGTCAGCCGGCAACTTCATCTCCACTTCCATATGCCATCAACTCAAGATACCACTGATTCTCCATCCAACTCAATTTAAAATCCGAAGTGTCACTGGTGCTCCACCAAGGGGAGGATGGGTTTATCACTCATCCCTCTACAAATGCAAGTGGGTTAGCGCCATCACGGATGAATTGAGTTCCTGGTTCTGGAACGATCCACCACTGTTCTCATTCTCGGGCATCTGTGGTTCAACAGACACCATCCGATCATCTCTTGGGAGAGTGGAGAAATCCTGAAATGGGGGAAGAACTGTGTCAAGCACTGTATGGATATTCATCCTATCATCTCTATCAATACCACCTGTAGGGAATATTTAATTTCTAGTGTGTTTCATGATATTCTGTGTGCATGAGAACAGAGTGTTTTTCTTTCTTTTACCTTGACACACTGCACTATCAATAAACATATTCCATAGTATAGTTTATGTTAAGGGTCGTAAAACTGCTAAAGGCTCGTAAATGCAGAACTACTCCCAAGTTTTAGTTCTTCTTCATCTTATCTTTTATAAACATTCCAGACCAGATGTAACCGCTCTTGCACCCACCTTTTTTTTGTTCTTTGTGTGTGTGCATATATATACTCCTGTCGCCCACAATAAACTTTGAACATCTCACTGAGTACTGACTTGTGTGTTTCATTGAGAGGTTCCCTGGTACAAGGCGGGACAAACAGAATACAGTCTGAGCACTGAGTAGACAAAAGGAGATCTACTAAAATTCAAGAAATCCTTACACCACCTCCATCGAAAGCCCTAGTGGCAAACCATCTACACCCTGATTCTCCCTGACATCTACTTTTATTTTGGGGACGTCTTCTGTCCAAGGTGAGCCATGCAACTACCTCTACAGCATTTTTAATGCCCCTTCAGTATTTCAAGGTTACATGAATGAGGTGTTCCGGCCCTTTTTGAATAGGTTTGTTCTGGTATACATTGATGACATTCTCATCTACTCCCAAAATGAGGCCAAACACCACGTCCATGTAACTGAAGTCCCCCGGAGACTCCGAAAACATCAGCTGTTTCTCTAGGCTGAAAAGTGTTCTTTCCATCAATCCTCTGTACAATTCCTCACATTAGAGAGAGAGAGAAGGTGGAGGCCTGGCCCATTCCAACTAATCTCAAACAAATTCAATGTTTCTTAGGGTTTTCACACTTCTACAGAAGATTCATTCAGAACTACAGTTCCCTCGTATTTCCGCTCACCGATCTTCTGAAAGGCAAATCCATGACTCTAGCCTGGACTCCCGAAGCCACAGAAGCCATGTCTACTCTTCAGAGAGCTTTCACGTCGGCACCCATCCTCGTTCGCCCTGATCCTGACAAACCATTCCTCGTAGAAGTCAATGTCAAAAAGTCTTTTCCCGAAAAATGTCTCCGGCAGAGAAAAATTACGACATTGGAAACCAAGAACTTCTCGATATAAAATTAGCACTGAAGGAATGGAGACACTGGTTGGAGGGCGTGCTACATCCTTTTACAGTCCTCACTGACCATCGGAACCTCAAGTACCTCGAGAATACCTACTCGATTCTACTTCAGCATCTCATACTGACCAGGAGCAATGAACACCAAAGCCGATGCTCTCCCCCACCTCCATGAGCCTGACGAGGACATGGAACCCCCTGATAACATTTTCCCTCCGACCCTATTTGTCTCTCCTATCCAGTGGGGTCTGGAGGATGAAATCCAACAAGCAACAACATCTGAAACCTTTCCACCAGAATGTCCACCCAACTGAATCTATGTCCCCGCAACTCAATGTGATCCAATCATTCACCAAACGCATACATCACTGGGCACTGGTCACCATGGTGCAAATCGAACCCCAAACATGGCCGAACATGTCAGAAGGTACGTGAGAGATGCTGAGAATGTGCCACGACCAAGACACCCAGACACCTTCCCTAAGGAAAACTACAACCCCTACCAATTCCCCGGCATCCTTGGTCACACCTAGGGGTAGACTTTGTAACAGACCTAGGGGTAGGGGGAGTACATATATATACTCCTGTCGCCCACAATAAACTTTGAACATCTCACTGAGTACTGACTTGTGTGTTTCATTGAGAGGTTCCCTGGTACCAACGGACCTTCCCTGCTCTGAGGGCAACACCTGCATCCTGGTTTTCGTGGATCGGTTTTCAAAGTCCTGTCGACTGGTTTCCTTAAAAGGTCTACCCTCTGCTAAAGAAACAGCGGAGATGCTCTTTAACCAGGTTTTCCGGATTTTTGGGATCCCGGAGGACGTGATATCTGACAGGGGACCTCAGTTTGTATCAAGATTCTGGAATGTCTTATTTCAACTCCTGGGTGTGACTGTAAGCCTATCTTCTGGATACCACCCACAAAGCAGGAGATAGGCAGGTACCTCCGTACCTTCTGTCATGATCAGCAGCACTCCTGGAGCCATTTCATCGCCTGGGCCAAGTATGCACAAAACTCTCTCCACCAACCGTTCATGGGACTTACTCCATTTCAGTGTGTACTCGTTTACCAACCCCTTCTTTTTCCCTGGAACAGAGAACCGTCAGAGGTACCATCAGTAACTTATTGGTTCCGGGAGAGTGAGAGGGTTTGGGACTCAGCCCAACAGCCCAACAGTTACAGCGAGCAATACGAAGACAACGCATCACCGCCGATGTGAGAGCTAACGCACTTACCTTCCAACCTGGACAAAAGGTTTGGCTCTCAATACGCATCATACGTCTTCAACGACCTTGCAAGAAGCTGAGTTCTCGATTGATCGACCTTTCAAGATCATCTCACAGATCAACCCTATCACATACAAGCTAAGTTTACAACTCACATACAGATGTGGCCATTAAGAATGCGTGTTTTCCCCGTGAGATGCCGCAATTCAGCGCTCGCCGTGCTGCGACTTGCTGCAAGCAACATTCGGGAATTTAAATAAATGTGTTGTGCATCACTGAATATCCGCCAGATGGAGCATGGAAGGACTTTATCTAAAAGCCAGACCAAGTAAAATGAAGAATTGTGTCTAATTAGTTAGCCTACAACAATATTGTTTCCAATGCTGAAGCAAACATGAATTTTATTTTGTTTTACAATAGGTCTTTCATGATGAATGTGTGTATATGTGCTTCATATTATTTTCATAATGATGAAATGAGATGCCCAAAATCATGCTTTAAAATTCCTAATAAGTTTCTTATATAGTTTTTGTAATGTCTTAACAGGGACAAAACAATGAAAGACATGGCAATGCCTCGGTTTAAATGGTATTGAAATTAATTTAATTTCCTGATAGTAGGCTATCTGATAGTGTTAACTATGTGAATGTCCTGATTTGTGAATATGCCAACATATCTTATTTAAAACGTAAAAATGTGT
>JAQMYJ010000013.1:15037483-15049338 GCA_030014305.1 Clarias laeviceps | reverse complement strand
TCTCTCTGTCTCAAACTATTTCTGTCTCATCATCTTTAAGTCTGTCTCACTCTCTCGCTGTCTCATCATCTCTCTGTCTCAAACTATTTCTGTCTCATCATCTTTAAGTCTGTCTCACTCTCTCGCTGTCTCATCATCTCTCTGTTTCAAACTATTTCTGTCTCATCATCTCGATATCTGTCTTACTCTCTTTCTACCCTCCACCCCTGCCCCCTATTTTCACTGTCTGTATCATTTACATTTACCTTTTATTCTTTGTTTGGCTTTCTAGTTCCTCTCTTCTTGTCTATCACATCTTCTTTTGACTGTTTCTTCTTTACTGCTCTCTCTCTCTCTCTCTTTCTCTTTCTCTCACTATCTATATATCGATCACATGTGATGTGTGTCCCTGCCCTGAGCAGACTGAGGACAGATTGTCACACTGTTACCTGTATCAACACCACTTTGTTGTATTTAGAAGGTGGAGAAGCAGCTGTTTTCCTCATTACGTCTCACTGCTGATGATTCTCCTTAATAAGCCTCCATGGTTTTGCCCCAAGGAGCTCTCAGAGTCTTTTCTTTTAGCTCTAAAGAAACAATTCTTCCTCTTGAGGTAGCAGCTGCTGCAGCTGCTTATTTGTTTCTAATAAAAGGAATCACATTTCTTCTTATGATCAGAATTGCATTTAAGTCACTCCATCAATAACATATAACATGGTGATGTGGATTAGTGAGATTTATTAAATTGGGATCTAATTTTAGAAAAAGAAGTAAGGTTTTCTACCACCATGCTGCTGAACTTTTAAGCCTAATTGAATATGTTATATTTGTCATAATGTCAGCAAAATATGAAATAAATAAACAAAACATATGAAACTATAAACAAATAAACACGTTAAAGTGATTAATACATTATAATAATAAAAACCATTGATTTTATTGTTTGTAAATAAAACACTTTGGAAAATGATGTCATTAAAAATGTAGTGCTAATAAAAATGTTAAGTGATTTTAATTCAGAAATAAAAACATTTTTGATGTTATAGTTTGCAAATATATATTTGTAAATTTTAAGTGATGATTAATAAACACCAAAAACCTTTGATGTCATAGTTTAGAAATCCCTATGGTATAAATCAAATAAAACTTTTCATGTTGTCATGGGGAAAAAAACAAACAATTGTGCTAATTTTCCTGTAACAGCACATCAAGTGTTTTATTCCTTATGTAAACAATTTGATATCCTACTCATGCTTTTCTCAAAGGTTTCCACAGACAAGCTTTTGGATTTCTTATAGTCACAAATAATGTTGTACTTAACAAAAAGGACACAAGAAAAGTGCATTTAAAAGTCCAGGGACAAGATGGAGAGATCTGTGATCTTTTTACTCACAAGGTATGGGAAAGATTAAATCTGAATATCTGGGATGCGAGTAGCATGATGCGTAATGCGCGGAGGAGCACAGCATCATCACTATGGTGGTTAACACTGATTAACACTCCGATCTGATCAACACTGTGTACACTCACTTTATCTGTGATAACATGAAACCCATGGACAGCCCGAGACAAGCTTGAGATGAACACCAGAGATTATACTGGAGAGGAGAGCCGGGAATGGTATGATATGCTGAACTGAGAGAGAGAGAGAGAGAGAGAGAGAGAGAGAGAAATCATTTGGTTTATAAAAACATCAAAAAGCCAACTTTTAAGTACTTTCATCAACATGACATTTCTGTAATGTTGTATCATGCATTTCAAGCATGTTTAAGAATGTGACAACTTTTCTGTACAGTTTGAAATCCACTAAACTATCACTTTATCTCACTTATAATCAAACAATTTGAACACCTTTCCTGTTATACCGAACTTCCAGCATCCTAACACACATTATGACTGCAAATCAAATCTTGTTATCTGATATCACTCAAATGAGGATGGGTTCCCTGTTGAGTCTTGTTCCACTCAAGGCTTCTTCCTATTGTCATCTCCAAAAGTTTACCTTGCCACCATCGCCCTCAACTTGCTCATCAGGGACGGTCTGATAATTGTGATTTATACATATTTCCACACACTTTTCAAACTGGATTCTGCTTTGTGAGAATGACCATTCTTAAATGCGCTGTATAAATAAATCAAATTGAATTCAATTGGGTGGCACGGTGGCTTAGTGGTTAGCACTGTCACCTTTGCACCTCCAGAGTCGGGGTTTAATTCCTGCCTCAGGTCTGTGTGTGTGGAGTTTGCATGTTCTCCCCGTGCTTTGTGGGTTTCCTCTGGGTACTCTGGTTTCCTCCCACAGTCCAAGGCCATGCAGATTAGGCTAATTGGTGTTCCAATTTGCCTGTAGTGTGTGAAGGTAAGTGTGTATGATGTGTCCTGCAAAGGATTTGAACTCTGGGTAGGATGAAGGAATTAAAAAAAAAAAAAGTGGTGTTGATGATGAGTTATAGCAAATTCAATTGGATATTACAGAGCAATCAACCTTTGTGTTTTAAAATAACAGCTGACTGTTGTCAGTTGGTCAATTTACAATGAGTTTTTAATGAGTGCTCTAAAAATAAAATGAAACAAAATTTCCTAAAAAGTAAGAACCATATCAGTTATATTGGTTTGAAAGTGAAAAATGACTTAAACTGAGCAACTTACATAATTACATAGTGTACCTAACAAAATTATACAGTACATCATTTCATTTTTTCAAAACTCTTGGCTCGCTGGCAGCCTTTAACCACCTGTTAAAAACATAAATATGTTTTTTTTATTTTATTATTATTTTAAAAAATGCATACTTGTAGTATATAGTACATGGACAAAAGTATTTGGCCAAACCTACAGTGACATTGTTTCCTAATAAATATACTTCAATATGGAGTTGGTCCCACTTTTGCAGTTATAACAGCTTCAACTCTTCTTGGAAGGCAGTCCACAAGATTTTGGAGTGTTTCTGTGGAAATTCATGCTTATTCATGCTGTAGAGGATCCATGAGGTCAAGCACTGATGTTGGACGAGAAGGTCTGGCTCACAATCTCTATTCCAGTTCATCCATTGGGGATCAGTGTGGGACAGTCAAGTTCTTCTACACTGAACTCATCAAACCCTGTCTTTATAGTCTTTGCTTTGTGCACTGGAGCTACAGTCATGTTGGAATAGAAAGGGGCTCTCCTCAAACTGTTGGCACAAAGTTGGAAATATAGAATTGTCCAAAATGCCTTGGTACTGTATGCTGAAGCATTAAGTTTGTCCTTTACTGGGGATAAGGGGCCTGATTGAAACACCTGAATTCAATAATTAACAGGTTTGGCCAAAAGTGTATTTTGGTATTCGTCAATAAAAGAGTTTTTCAGTATTTGTTTAGCCCTGCTGAGTGGGAAGATGTCAACCCTGTTTTCTGGGGATTGTGAGTTTGAATCCTGATGATAACCAATTGGCTATCTCTTACTATCCCCCTATCCAATCATAGCCACCTGTAAGTGTATCTATGCAGATTCATATCAATCTCATGATGCAGATAGAAAAGATGCATTTCGCCAGTTTGATGTGTTTCAGAAAATGCGGGTAAAAATGGTGGAAAAGCAACTTGATTTATAAAGAATGCTTCCACCTTGCAATAGTAAACACTGTTAAACCAATCCTAACTAACGTACTTTTTATCTAAAATTTAAAGAGACAAAAATTTGAGAAAGCAAAAACGAAAAATGAAAACACTTGATAAAAACCTTAGTAGCAGAGAGGAAAGAATGAAGTTAAACAGAAAGACATTGTTGTAAGATTATAAAAAGCAGGTAGTTAGTATTGTTTCTGTTTCAGGTTACAGCCCGGGCCTGATTACAGGAAGATAAAGCAGCTCGTGGTAATGAGTGAATAAGTGAGTTGTGCTGGAGTAACTTTGTCTGTTTTACGGTACGTACTTACAAACAAGGCAGATCTTTGTACACACAATCATTCAACAACACCGCTTGCAAATTACAGGAGCTCAGCTGAGAGTTATTGCCACATCCCCCATACAGTCCGGACCTCACTATAGGTGATTTCTACATGTTTAGGGCATTAAAGGAGTTCCTGGGAGGCTAGGCTTTCAGACTTTTTAGAAGCAGGCTCTGGCATTCTGAAAAAACTTTCTATCCAAGCACCAGTGAAATGCTGAGATGCATTTTAGTGTGATATTGCTTTTCCAAACAGTTCCAATCGCATCAACAGATTATGATTAGTTATTTTTCTTCATCACAAATATTGTTTCACAGCTGGTGGAAGTAACTAATCGCGACTGGCAGAGCTGGCAACTGACAGTTAGCAACCTACAGTTTGTGTAATTTACAGGGCTGAAATTTACTTTATAGAGCCAAAAATGAGGGGAATAAACAAAGGAGGTGGTCAACAGTCGTGTAAATCTTGTAAGTTTCTCTTTATATTTCAACTTAAACTAAAATATAAGCTATTTTAACTTCTTGGTTCTAGGGTTAAATCCCAAATCCAAAGCTAGTACTATATTGCAGTGGTGCTCAAACATATTCCTGGAGGACCAATGCTCTGCATATTTTAGTCTATTTCCTGCTCTATCACACCCACTTTAATTAGGAAAAGGTGAGAAAACACAAAAATGTGAGAAAATAGAAATAAAGTTTTTTTTTACTCTCAAAACTGTAAGTACATAACATTTGTCTTTGTTCTTTGTCTTGGTTACAGGCAGAATGGATATGATTTAAAGTCCATCATACTTAGCCAAGTCCAAGTATCACTTTTCTGGCTAAAGATTTTCTTTCAGGATTTATTTTCCTTGTTGTTGTTGGTCTTTCGGCTGCTCCCGACAAGGGGTCGCCACAGCGGACTATCCAGTCCGCACTACAACTTGGCACAGGTTTTTACGCCGGATGCCCTTCCTGACGCAACCCTCCCATTTTATCCGGGCTTGGGACCGGCACTGCATCCAGTCTGAAGTGCTCCAGTCCTTCCCCCCAACAATGGAAGTCGCCACTACATGATGCTGCCACCCTCATTATTCAATGTCTTTAAATTGAAAGCCTGAACTTTTTTTCTCCATACATAGTGCAGATCATTATGGGCAAACAGGACATATTTTTGTCTCATTTGACCAAAGAACATGCCTCCAAATTGCTGGTCATCATGTTAAAACTTTATGTTATTGTTGTAGTAGGAATTTAGCATTTGCTCAACAACATTTCAGGCCATGATGATGTACAGTAGTAGATGCCCAAGATTAGGTATGATCCCACCTGATATTATACCACCTGAACATATTGGGGATTCATCTGTGATGGAGACCAAAGAACCCTGTAGAGGTCTAGACAGAATAGTCAGTTGTTATTTTAAGACACAAAGGTCAGCTGTTCTGAAATAGTTCTTGCAAGAACAGTATTGTGTCAAGTGCATTTGCAAACCCATCAAGCACCATGATGAAACGGTCTCTCATGAAGACCTTCCCAGGAAAGCAAGACCAAAACTTACTTCTAGAGAAGTTCATTTAGAGATACCAGCCTCGGAAATCACCAACTAACAACCAGCACCTCAGATTAGAGGCGTTATGAAGGCTTCACAGAGCATAAGTAGCAAACTGTTCAAAGGAGATTATTGCATATTTTAGATGCCTTCAACTAAATATTTGGAGTATGCTGGTATATGAAAGTAATGAATGACAAGTTGGTAGTGATAGATACACTAAAGTAATTGTTACTACAATAAAGTTAATAATTTTTTTTCTAACAGCATTTTGAGAAATATAGTACAGTAGACTGATGAATGGAATCAAAGTGTGTAACCAATTGTGTAGTCCATGATCGGCTGTTCCTTCATCCTTCCTCCTGTTTCTGATTTAAACGCTGACCGTGTATTGACCCCGTGCCATAAAAGTCTCCGATATTTAAAGATCTATACAAAGCATTGTTTGTTCACGGGTCATTAAACTCAGCTTGCTCTTATTACTAAACCTTATGTACTTTTTAAGCAGATCGGATTCCCGGAAACCAGGAAGAGTGACAAGAATTAAATGGTGGTGGTGACAGCTTCTGGCACTGTGAAAAAACCTGCAGATTAACACTTCTGTCTGAAAGAAAAACATAAGGGAATTTGCTTTATAACAGTGAGGTACAATGTTTTACATTAATACACAAACAAATAGGGAAAAGAGAAAGTCAAGGATGATGTTAATTGTCAGATGATCTGCAGGTCTTGGTTGTTCTTGATTTGTTACTCTAAAAAAAACATGCCACCTTAGTAGTCTTGAATATACAAAATTCCTATTATATGATAATTCAACCTTTTTTTTGGTAATTTAGACTTGTTATTTTTGTTATTCTATGGGTGGTTTGGTTAAAATTAGAAATCAATGCCAATAAACTAATAATCACATACCATAAATAATAATCACATAGTGAACTTAATATAATATTTTAAGATGATGTATCAGATCTTTTTTTTTTTTGCGGAAGAGTTTTTTTTTAATAAAAAAAAAAAATGTGTGTTGAAGGCAAAATAAAAATAGCATGTTTTAGGATTTGTGTTATCCTTTATTTATTCTCAAAAATGTATTCTTAAAGACTGGTGACAAGCATGGGGCAAAGTGGGGAAATCCTCTTAAAAGAACGAGCACAGAGACAATAGAAGACAAAAGGACAAAGAAGATTATTCGGTAAATCTGAAGGACCTCTTCCTCTCTTAATTGGGCTTGTTGACGCTTTAAATGACTCCTGCTTTTGTAGGGAAAATGCTCAAATCTCATCACTGTGTGATTTCTAGGAATTTCTTATGTAGCTAAATAGAATAAACCATACATTCAAAATTTAATTAAATTACATACAAAACTGTGCAATTAAATTAAATTGTTTTGATTCAATTTAAAAAATGGGAAGAAATGATTTACTGTGACAGATTGCAAAATGTCTCAAGACAAAACTTAAAACTTGGAAACTTCATTTCTCTTCTTGTCTGTTTTGACCTCTCAGCATTCAGCATCACTAATCATGGCCTAATCATCTGTCATCATCTGCACCTGTTTCTCACTGGTTCATGCCATAAGTTAGAAGTTTTTATGCATTAATTAATGATAGAAAGGTCACTGTGTGGCTTAACAAACAAAAATCATTCCTCTGAAACTGCTCAGGTACAAGGTCTGGACTGAAAATGAGAGATAAAGACAATTATTCCTCAAGACTACATAAAAAATATTGGAAATAAATTGAAGAAACAAGAGATGCTCATAAATTTTGCACAGTTCTGTATATTAGGTACAAATGCATATGCAATTCTTTTAGGACTATTGCTGTCAGGATTGTTTGGAAAACAGACTTGGAGATCAGATACAGGAATTTGACTCATTTAACCTGAATGGGTTATTGTACTGTGTCTCGGCATCCTCATAGCACTTTTTCAGATCAGACCGTGAGTCACATCCATAGGGGTTTTTTGATGGCTTTACAATATTACACAATGTCTCTCAGGGGATGGATGAGAGAAATAGAAACTGCAGGTGCGAAGGGTTGGTGGGAAAGGATCAGTGAAGGAACAAAAATAAAAGCAATAATAATAATAATAATAATTAATAATAATTAATAGTAAAATAAACAAACAAAACATATTTACTTGTTTCATGATAAGAGTCAAGTAGGGAAGTGAGAAAATGAGAAAGAGAGATGGAAAGAAATGTAGAATATGAGGAAGAAAATGACAATGAGAAATACTGTATATTGGTGCAATATTAACAATCCTTTTTATTTTCTGAAATGAAAGTTGGAGGTGTTGTGGTTTCACAGTAACATGATAAGCTCATTGTTTCATGGATAATATTAATTGTGATTAGAAATGAGGCGGCCTTAGCGGTAAGCACTGTCGCCTTGCGCCTCCAGGATCCGGGTTCGATTCGCGCCCTGCGCTTTGTGTGCATGGAGTTTGCATATTCTTCGCATGCTTGGTGGGTTCCATCCAGGTACTACGATTTTCCTTTGGATCTAGGGTCCACCCCCCCCCCTCCCTGGATACAGGATAAAGCGGTATAGACAATGAATAAGTGACTGTGTAACTATACATGGATAAAAAGTATGTCATGTTCTTTATTAGCAAAGTATAAATCACTGAATAATTGCTGTGGTCTAAGAGGATTAAAACACATTGAATAATAACACTGTTCAGAGGAATTAGCTCAATGTCAGTTAGGGAGTCTGTCACCAAATGGTCTTGCCCTTGTTAACACCTGAACCCTGTCACACTTGGAAAAAAAATCAGCAACATCAAACAAGCATGCTGATTAATCTCTCAGGAATAACTTTCCTAATCACCCAGCTTCACCAGATAATGGTCTATCTCTCTCTCTCTCTCTCTCTCTTTCTCTCTGTCTATCAAACTCTCACTCCAGGTGATATAAACAATCATTTCTGCAGCAGAACCTTCAATTTTGGAAGCACTTCCTTTCAGGATTTTTTCCTTTCTCTTGGCAGACAGAGGGAATAATGGCATCCCTGCAGTGTGCAGGACAAGAAGGCAAGCGCTCCCTGCCAGCTTTAGGAAACTAGTCTTCCTAACGGGACAAAGCCACAACTCTAAGCTCACGGTGGGACTTGTTCTCACCGAAAAGTGAACCCAGCATGTCAAGAACAACTCTGTTGTGGGAGTCTTGTGGTTGGTCAAAAAAAATTTGAATGAAAGAGGAAAAAGAGCAGAGTTTTTGTTGTTACCTTGTACAAGTGGGACAAAAAGATGTTAAATGGGACATTCAGGTGGCAGTTCTTGAGGAACTACAGATCAAAATAATGAGTCACAGGATCGATATAGCATTGTGTGTTTAAATTGAGCCAAACTCTTCCTCAACTCTGAATGGTAGAAATACATAAAGTACTGTGCAGAAGTCTCGGGCAAACTGCAAACTTTTTTTTTGTTTTGTTTTTTATTATGACCTTATTATTGAGTCTGTACAAAACCATTTCTAATTTTCGATCATCAGTATACTCCACCATAAGATGACAGAAAAAATATTTGTATGCTAGAACTCATAGTAGCATATTCTATAAGCGACCACTTTTTAGATTAAAAAAAAAATGGAAGCTGGTGCATTTTGCATGCAAACAAAAGCAAAAATTAAAATCCTCAGAACTTTGGGTGGTTCTGCAGGATGCTCAGTAAAACTTAGTAACTGATTTCCTTGTAAAACTACAACTAATTGTACCTGACATTAAAGTGTCTATAGCATTTATTTGTGTGTGCCTTTTGCATGGTAATGTATATACTGATAGAGTGTTGGGGCGTCTAGCACCAGGATGTTGGCAGCGGATTCTTTGGGCACTGTGGGTTGTGAGGTTGGGCCTCCATTGATCAGACTTGTTTGCCTAATGCATTGCCTGGATGTTTGGAATTTGGACGCTGAGTCTGTGGTCTTGGGCTCGTTCCTTGTTTGGGCCCGTGCAAGGCATTCTGTAGTGCATTGGATGTTCTGATATCTTTCTGTTGTGGCCAGCATTGACTTCTTTCTATGATATTTGCTGCATTGGCTTTACTCTGGGATTCTACCAGACGGGCTTTCCTTTGGTCCCCATGGGTACGAGCGAGCCTTGTGTTCACACATATCAGGATAGATGGCTCATGTGGTTACTTTCTGTTATACAATGTATAGGGTCAACAGGCTGGCAGGACCACAACCCAGATAAATGCAGAACTTTATCTTGATAGGGGTTGAGCATAAGTCCAAAGTCTATCCTGGAAACACTGGTTGTGAGATGTGGGAATATACCCTGGTTGGGACATCAGTCTATCACAAACCACCATGTACATACGTACTCATTCACAATAAGGGCACATTGCAAACCATCTACCTCTAGCAGGTTTTTTTTTAAAGGTGGGAAGAAACCAAAGAGACAAAGAGGAAACCCAGTTGGACATGGCAATAAGTCATCAAATTACAACCATCCCCCTTTTTCTGGTGTTGATAAAAGATGCTTAGTTAGAAGTGAGTTAAATGACTGGCATCAGAAGTTTGTATCAAATAATTTAAACCATAATTTACAGTTTTACAGGTTTATTGATCTTAAGCTCAAAACTCACTGATATTTAATGATCTATATACCAGCGCATTCTATCCTCTTTTCTGTGGATTGTGTGTTTGCTACAGAGAGGTGTGTTAAAGTCAATCAGCTGCACATCAGCTCTGCACAAACCGCCAATTAAATCAAGAGAAAAAAAAAACCTGGCGCTCTATGATATTGTGTTCCCTCAGCTTCAGAGGAACTCTAATCTCTCCTTTGTTGCTGTGACCTTCAGTTTCCCGCTCTGTAATTATGTGACCTTTGAACCCTGATTGACCGTGGTATGACCTCCATTGGGTCACTCAAGCTTAAAGAATTGTGGTCAAAGCGAGCACTCAGGCAGTTTGGAATGTGTTAAGATGGTGCTCAATATGACACCCTTTGACTCTTAACACTTCCTGTGGCAGAATAAAGGACAAACCAAAAACGTGTCTCGGAGCCAAAAACATGTCACAGCAGCCCTTCGCTCTGTCATCGAATCACAAGGACAAGTTTAGGTTGTAATAGTATATTGTCAACTTGAGCAATGCTAGAGTCTGTTATTGCAAGCCTGATTTGTGTGTGTGTGTGTGTGTGTGTTGGTTTCCCACATGCTTTGGAGCAAGGCTGAAAGGAGACACTTGAGTGTGTTAAATGCCTACTTAACCTGTTAATCCTGCCCCTTGGTAACACCAAACTGTGACAACGTCCCCTCTCTCTTTCAGTCTCACCCTCTTTTGACAACATTCTTTCTTCATTATTTGCTTCATCTTCTTTATCTATTGTTCACACCATCCTTCAGATGTATACCGATGTATACTGAAAATACATCAGGCGGTATCTCTGTAGTTAGTTTTATCCTGAGATAAAGCTCTTAAATGTATCAAAGGTCTCTTATTTATCCTTGGCATTTATTTATCTTTCTTGTTCAAAGCAATTCTGTAATTCTGTCACGAACCTAATGCATAATAAATGCAACATACCATAATGCAGAATCCATGTGAGCCCTGACCTTGTTTTCCTGCACAGGAGGATCCCATCTCTGAGTGAGGGAAAACAATCACACCTGAAATGAATTCCTTTTGTCCAGTTTGCTTCCATTGCTGTCACTACAGACAATGGCATTTTACAAAGATTGTTTGTAAATGAAGGCAGGGTTTTCAGTGCTTTTTGGCTATCGCAGGATATTTTGCTTTGATTTTAATCCAGACCGAGCAAACATTTGGACATTTGATGACCGTTGAAATGACGTCCCTCCCTCCCTCCCTTTTCCAAAATGAAAGTTGAACAGACGTGTTTGACATTATCTGATTCACAACAGCTGTCATAAATGGTCATCAATCGTCCACATTTGTTGCTTGGAGGGTATATATTGAACAACACTTAACTAAACTGTAGACATGTCCAAATGCATGTGGTTTTCTGAAAATCTGAATGTATTTTTAGGAAATGTTCTTTACCAATTAATGCATCATCGGACCAATGTTTGCTGGTGAACGTCAGCAGGGTCAAAGTTCTCTCAAACATACTTTTAAGGCTACAATCTATTATACACATTGGGCTTGGAGCATGTGAATCACCTCATGCAATACTCCGACTCAGGGTACGTTATCATGTCTAATATTCATCTTGTTCAGTGCGTGGAGTGCAGGATGTTTAGACATTCTTCCTCCGTCGTTAGTGATAATTTTACTTGTGATAGGTGTGTGTTAGTGAGCACCCTGACGGAGAAGATACTAGCGTTAGAGGAGCGCATCCAGACTTTAGAGAGGGTTAGAGAACGCGAGAGCAGCATTATTCCTGTAGCGGACAGTCTGGGTGCCGCAGGCAAAGATAACCAGCCCCCGACTCCGGCATTAGAGCCCTCACAG
>JAQMYJ010000013.1:15019484-15035892 GCA_030014305.1 Clarias laeviceps | reverse complement strand
AGTTGAATGTATGTTGCTTGTCTGTTGAAACAATGTTGTTGAATGTCAACTGATGCACTGTTGACATGCTACTAAATTAGTACTGGTAAGTAGTAGAGTGTCAACAGATGGACTATCAAAATAAAGTGTTACCGACTCTTGATATACACTTTGACAGAAAGATGAAACCAAATTCTAAACTTTAGAATTATATCTATTTACACATACGATTTTGGTTGAGATATACAGTATATTGTTATGTTATCAGTTAGCTATTAGCTTTGTAGTTCCTCTACAGAATCTTTGATGTGTATAGACTGTTCTAGGGCTGTTTTGGGGCAATGATAAAAATGAAACCTGTTTAGCTGTACCCACATGCATGTTTTGTTTTGTTTCATTCTGGATCTTTGGCTTCCATTCAGGTTGGGTTGGACAGTTACCATCAGAAGACTTGAGTTTGTCATGACTAGTTAAAAGGAGAAAAAAAATCGAGAAGGAGAGGGAGGGGTGTGGGCCGAGAAGAGGAAAGACATAAAACAGGACTTCAGGTGGGCTCCCAGTTCATTTGTAGTTTTTATCTAGCCACCATCATCACAACAGAGTCTTTAATGATGAATAGCCTTGAGGTTTGTTCAGTTATCCATCCTGACTGTTTGAACACACTGCAGGTGGGGGTAAGGAAAAAATAATCCTGACATCATAAACACACAAATCTAAAACTATGGTTTGATGTTAGATTCTTGTCAAGAATCAGATTTAATTGATTAAATAATAGTAATGCTTACAATACTACTTAAGTTTTGCAATGGATATATGAGGCTTAAAGCACAAATGTACTCACTTTCACCACACGTACTGTATGTACAAACTGTGATGTTTGGCAATTTCCTTTATAGTAACAGTAAATAATCTGATTACCTTCATTTGGTTTTTAAAATTTCCAAAAAAACGTTGACTTTATATATACAGTATGTAAGTACTTATAAAATGCAAAGTTTCAAGTTTTTTTGTTTCTTTACTGTGCATATGAAAATAAAACTTAAACTTTGCATTTTATAAGTACTTACATACTGTATATTAAAAAAAGACCAGAAGAGTGACAGAGAAATCATAGTTTAAAAGTTTTTTTTTTTTTTTTTTTTTTTTCAAACACAAGCTGTATGAGGCTTGGAATATTACAAGGGTTCAATGCATTCAAGTCAAATTGAGACTTGTGATGAAATTTGAATGAGAAGCATGACTGAAGGCTTAAAACCCCAATACATTTATCGAAGATTTCAGGCACAGTATGCAGATGAGATTCTTGGCCGCAGTAAAACATTTAAATCGTGCAAACGTTTTAAAGAATCATCCATGAATGATCCTAGCTGAGGTTGCACAGAGCCCATTGGAGTTGTTCCCATGAATATTTAGTGAGTGGAACACCTGCTCTTCGAAAAATCGACAGGTAACTAGTCGGCAACTTGCAGAAGAAACGTATCTGTCTGTTTGAATCGTACACGCAATCATTCACAAACACCACTTGCACATTACAGGAACTTGGCTGGGAGTTATCCCGACCTCACTCCAAGCCATTTCCATATATTAGGGACATTAAAGGAGTTCCTGGGAGGCTAGCGTTTTAGGCGTAAAGCAGGCAGTCCGATCATGGTTTCGGCAGCCTGAGAAATCTTTCCACTACTATGGTATCTAAGCACTTGTGAAATGCTGGGATAAGTGCATCATTGTAGTTATAAAGAGAAATAAAGGGAGTTTTTGCTCTCATAACTGTGTCCTGTATTTCTGCACAATAAAAGTCCCACTTTGACTCGAACACCCCTCGTATATGAATGATGTTAAAACATGTCTTATTCTGTATATGTCCAACTATCTCAAAAAGCCCTAGACTTTTTAATTTCACTTTCATTTACAGTTCAGCAAAAGATTAGCATTTGTGATTTTTTGACCCCTTGATATGGTGACAGGAGATAAGTGTAAAGCAGCAATCAGATCAACTGGCAACAAAATTCGCCTGCTAGAAAAGCTTTGAAGGAAAAGACAAGCCTTATCTGGGTGAGCCAGTGGAATATGAGAAAACAGAACTAGGTTCATGTGATCACAAAGAAAGTTATGCTTATTGCTGCATAACACACACGAATGTTTTATACTGTTGATTAACACACATAAAAAATAAAATAAAAAAAAAACTAGTTGTCTTATCAACAATAGACACTAACGTTCTTTGTTAGGATTCACTTGTTAGCATATTGCTCCTTGTTAACTCTGTGTTTTTGCTTGTCCAGGCATAACTCTGCATATCATTTCCTTTTTACTTCCCCCCAAATCTTACTAAGTGTGATCAGTCTAATCTTACCTGTATGTGTATGATCGTTACACCTCGCTATCTGGAACCGAACTGTTATTGTCTACTAGCGAGAACGAGTCTTTTCCCATAACACCAAAGCCGCGATAGAGAGATGAAACATGCTGATGTCTCTTTTTTCTCACATCTGATAGGACAGTCGGTTCTTTCCGTCTGTCTCTTTCTTTATCTTGTTGTTTTTTTTTTCCCCCTCGCCTACATTTTCTTTTCTTTTTTAATCCCTAACGGTCATGACTTCTTCGCATCATTGTTGCCGATTCACAAGGTTTAGCATTCATTTCACAGGGGATACCTAATCTACAGTATTATCCTTCAAGCCAAAAAAAAACCAACAAAAAAAAAAAAACGGAGGACGTTTTGTATAGATTTTCACCTGGCAAAGCTGGCGAGAAAAGGAATGATCATTCTCTAAGCTAGGGATTAGCACGTAGTCCACTTAATGCGTTTAAAAAGCTAACACTGACTGAGTTGTCTCTTTTTCACGCACACACTCAGGTATGCACCGGAATGACAGGTCAGTCTTTCAACCTAAACTTTGTAAACAGCACTGACGCCACTCTCTACAGCGAGGATAAACAGAGATGAGAGATTTCCAAGCGCTAGAACTGAAGTGACTGAGATTTTGCTATCACATTTATATTGTTTTAATGGATCAGATTCTTATCTTTAAACTTTTCATTTCTTTCCTTCCTCTCGGCTACACCATACACACTACGCCACTATGCTATAAAATCACTGAACCCTGTGAGAGATGAATTCCTCCATTAAAGCAACAACTCTCTTGCACTGACACACCAAGATCCGCTTAATGGCTCATCATTATTAACAGTGTTTGCTCTCTAAAGCCACTACTCATAACCTTTTACCTTCTCCCTGCCTTTTTTCCTCTAAAACACTGTCACTTTTCCAAATATTAAAGTTCTATTTTGTTTTCCTAGTGAAACTGCTTGCACTTGGCAGGCTGTCACATTACCACTTAGCCAAAGACATAAGGGTTACAGGCCATGGGTCAAGAGTCACGGGTCATGGACAGTCATTGTATCATGCAGGCTAGCTTACTTCTACTTTACGCGTAACTTCACTAACAAGTCCTGAGGATCCATTAGCAATGTTTAGCAGGCATTTGAAACTCAACAGGCTTTTTGAAAAAATTCCGCGACCCTCAACACGCCGGCGTCTGAGTCGCTCCTGCTGCTGCTGCTACTGATGCTTGCTCGGATTTCCGATGCCAATAGCATTCGTGAGTGAGGCTCACACAATCACTTATCTTCACAGCCTCTTAAGCCACACATTAAATTTTTCACTCTCACTTATCGTCTACACCGCTTCATCCTGTATGCAGGGTCGCAGGGGGCCTGGAGCGTATCCTGGGAGACTTAGGGCATGGGGCGGGGTACATCCTGGACAGGGTGCCAATCCATCGCAGGTCACACACATACACACTTACACTATTGCCAATTTGGGATCGCCAATTAGCCTATTCGACATGCTTTTGGACTGTGGGAGAAAACCGAGGTACCCAACCCACCAAGCACGGGGAGAACATGGAAAATCCATGCACAGAGAGGTGGAAATCGAACCTGGCCAGGAATTGAACCCGGACCCTGTGTAAGTGAGGTCATGCTAACCACTAAGCCATCGTCCCACCCTTATCCAATTTTTCAAGCTTTCATATTCAAAACAATTGTCTGTAGCCTCTTTCCCGCATGACCTCACATACACAGGTGTTGTGTGGCCGGAACGCACTGGCAGGTGGTCACTGACTACCCAGGGCCCCAGTGATGGAGGGTACTTGTAATTCTGGAATGAAATATGAAAGATATTGATCAAGAAAGGAAGGAGTCCAATAAGCTGCTTATAAGCCTGCTGGTCTACATGGAGCTTCTGGAGAGCATGTAGGTGGTTTGGCTGGTGGGTAAAGTAGACTCATTTTTTTTTTTGTTTGTTTTTGGGTGAATATTTCAAATGTCACTTGTAGAATAAATAAAGTCACATGCCTTTGTTGTTTCACTTTAACAATGTGCAATGCTAAAATATACAGAACCTGAACCATGCAGGGTTAGTGTTGGACACAAAGGCTGGGTGTCATGTGTGTAGACTTCATTAGGTTTCATTACAAGTCAGGTGAATGAAAAGGCACTTAATTCGATGTTCATGATGTATCTACAGAACGATAGGTACCATAGTCATGTTTGCAAATCAGATTGATCTGTGTGTGAGGACTAAAGATAAAAATCCAGTGCAACAGGTACTGTATGTGTCTTGATGGCCAACGTCCTTCCTAATGACTATTCAGTATGAATGTGAATTGCAGTGCTGGATAAATGCATTTGAAAATCAATATTATCTCAGATCTTCTGTATCTGCTGAAGCGTGCGTTCTGACGTATCAACTCCTCTTTCCGTTTTTCCTCTTCTTCTTTTTTTTTTTTTTTTTTACCTCCTTTCAGCACTTTTCTGGTGGTCCAGTGGACAGATAGACCTCCATCAGGGCCCCTCACTCTACCTCGATCTGCCTCACTGACTGCACACACACATGCGCACCCCCCCCACACACACACACTTCACCAAGTGTATATGTTTTTTTGACCCAGTCTCTTTCTCTCTTGCTCTCTCTCTTCCTCGCAGAAGTAGCAAGTCTCTGTCTCTCAAGCACACACATAGTGGTTGTTTTATTTCCTTCATGCATTTAAAGGGCTGACAAGATGGTACATGGTCAGAAGTAGTGTGTGTGTGTGTGTGTGTGTGTGTGTGGTAAAACGTCAGCCATCCTGTCCTGATAGGGCATGTTATCTCTCACACACTATTTCACTACACACTAATTTGACACTGATCCCATCACAGCACAACAAAGACCACTCACTGTGACACACACACACACACACACACAGTGCAAACATACTGTACAAACCTTTGCAGATTAAAAACTTCACTTGTAATAGTTCAATTTTATAGTTCAATGAAATATTTCAAGCCCTTTTTTGTTTTAATTCCGATGGTTACGCATTACAGGTTGTGAAAATCAAACACCCAGTATTTCAAAATATTGAGTTATACACTAACACACGATACCATCCAGATAGTGTGTCCGCAGCTGACTAAACTCTTAAATTGCAATTTTATGTATGAAGAATGTTCAAGTCAAACCGGGACTTTTGATGTTTAGAATGAAAGAACACATTTATCAGAATAAAAACTCACTTTATTTCTCTATATAATCCCCGGCTACACTAATGCACTCATCCCAGTGTATCACCAGCGCTTGGATACCATCAAGGTAGAAAGTTTTCTCAGCTATGATCAGAGTGCCTGTCTGATTCATATCTGAAACGCTGGCCTCCCAGGAACTCCTTTACTGTGGAAATGGCTCAGAGTGAGGTCAGGACTGTATGGAGGACGTGGCAATAACTCCCTGATGAGTTCCTGTAATGTGCAAGTGGTGTCGGTGAATGATTTTGTGTACGGTTCCCACAGACAGATGCGTCTCTTCTGCACGTCGGCAACAAGTTATCCAAAGATCAGATGTTCCATTCACTGACTGACTCCACCATTCAAATGATTGGGCTAAGAACTGGGCTAAGAGTCTCAACACTGTAGCGTAAATCAATTTGACGCCTTCATTTACAATAAATTTCATCACAAGTCCTGGTTTGACTTGTAGTAAACGCTCTTGTGACCAGTCGGATTGAAGAATTTAGCAGCATTCTGGTCAAAGAGGCAGTTTTTCTGTCTGCACACCTGCTCCTCAGTGATGTTCGCGGTTTACTGCACCACTCGATTGTGTGTGAAAAGCCCAGATGAGCTATTTATGAAATATGATTTTCTGTACTGACAACATCAACCATGAGGTCAACACTTTATTTCCAATTCTGATGTTCGATGCGAATGTTGACCCATATTCCATATATTATTATATGCATTGCGCTGCTGCCGTATGATTGGTCAATCGGACAATTGAATGAATTATGTTCCTAATAAAGTGGCCGGCGAGTGTATAAATGGTTGCTAGATAAACAATTAATCTTAATCTTAGTTGAAACAGTAGTTTATCCTTAGTGTTTAAACTCTGAGTATTTATACTCGTTATGCAGTTGCCTAGCAACAACCTTCTCACCATTTTGACCAGTTTCAAAATTGAAAGTGATTTAAAATACATGAGATGATTTTGACGGAAAGTTTGCATGATGATAAATTTGTGCATCTACATCAAGATTTCCCACTTCTGAGCCATGCTGTCCTCCTCAGCCATGTATATATTTGTTTGTGCATGTGTGTGTGTGTGTGTGTGTGTGTGTGTGTTTTCTGAAACCCACAAATGAGATTATGATCTTTTAAAGAAAACCTACACATACACACAGGATTTGTCTGTTATAGTGGTACTCCTTGACCAAGCTTGTGCAATTAAACAAAAGGAATCCAGATATGAGTCTGAGCAGCGTGTGATAAGAAAGCAGGTGAGGGATGGACAGATAACACTCTCACACATGTACACACACACACACACACACACATACACAGGCATGTTGATCACTGCATCTTTGGAGGAGCTTTTTACAAATCCTTCAGAAAGCAGGT
Organism: Clarias laeviceps; assembly: GCA_030014305.1. NCBI lineage: Eukaryota > Metazoa > Chordata > Actinopteri > Siluriformes > Clariidae > Clarias > Clarias laeviceps. The sequence continues at coordinate 15,028,977 of JAQMYJ010000013.1, read as the reverse complement.
GGAGGATGAACAGATAACACTCACTTCTTCGCTCTTCTTCCCTCACACACACACACACACACACGTTGCTAGTTGGATCTTTGTACGATCTCACAAATCCTCATACGGTTCTGCTATTTAAGTTTAAACCCAGTCTTGTGTGATCTGCATGCTTTGGCAGTGTCGCTAAATGCTATTGCTGTAATTATGAAATTCCTCCTATGTAAAATGTGTTTCGCGTCACAGCATGGAAAATACAGGCTGTCCATCGTCACGCAAGATCATAATCATTTCGGGGTTTTTTTTCAATAAATAAACATCTCCGCATGGAAAACTTCACCATAACATTGATTACACACATTCTTAAATATGGTCCTGTCGAGCATCTGCCAAACAAGTAAATCGTTAATATGAAAACTATAACGAATATAAGCAAGTGCATTTATACATGAAGTGTGCTCAAGTCTAACCAGGATTTTTGATTGTGTAGAAATACATAGCATAGTTGTGAGAGTAAAAACTTCCTTTATTTCTCAATATCATTCCCTTGTCAGCGCCATGAGACTGCTTGCTTCAACGCTGGCCTCCCAGGAACTCCTGTAATGGCCCAAATATATGGAAACGGCTTCGAGTGAGGTCAGAACTGTTTGCAGCTAAGTGGTCATAGAAAAATAAATAAATAAATAAATAAAAAACAGTATCTCAAAATATTTAAATATTTTATTTGGAGTTTTAGTTTATTACTTTTTATAGGCAGTATTAATACCATATGCATCTTTTATTCTTATTCACTATATGCATATTAGTATAGTATAGTATATTTATTTCTTTATAAAATCCCCTGCTACACTAATGCACAATACCATCTAAATACTGTGTCCGCAACTGTCCAAACTTTTAAACTGCATTCTTATATATGAGGAATGTTCAAGTCAAACTGGGACTTTATAATTGTGCAGAATAACATACTACAATTATGAGTAACAACTCATATAATCAATCCCCTGCTACACTAATACACTCGTCCCAGTGTTTCACTAGTGCTTGGATACCATCACGGTAGAAAGTTTTCTTAGTACATGATCCGTACATGACCTGTTTCATGTCTGAGATGCTGGCCCCCTAGGAACTCCTTTAATTGCCCAAACATGTGGAATTGGCTTGGAGCGAGATCAGGGCTGTACGAGGGTTGGGGCAATAACTCACAGGCCAAGTCCAGTAATGTGAAAGTGGTGTTGGTGAATGATTGTGGCGACAAGTTATCCATCCACTTGCTAAATGTTCTTGGAAATGACTGCAATAGGCTTCATTCACTTGATTGTGATTGTCATTCATGTACGTATGGCCTTCTTTAAAACATTTGCGTCATTCAAATATTTTACTGCAGCTTCTAGTCTCATCACTGTAGTATGTTTTAAATCTTCTGTAAATGTCAACCACTTTTATGCCTTCATTCACCAGAAAGTTCTTCACAAGTCCCGGTTTGACTTGAACAAATTCAGAAGGATTGTGCTTAAGTGGTAATCAACACTTTTCCTAACAAAACTGTGTAAAGGGTTTCACTTCTCAAATTAGAACTGAAATTCTCAAAACAACTTGTACAAACTTACCATCATTTAGTCACTAGTGCACATCATTAAACCAATTTCATTACATACTGCTTATCCAGTACAAGATCACAGGAAGCCTGGAGCCTTGCCCAGGGGACTCGGGGCACTAGGTGCGGGTACACCTTGGACAGAGTGCCAATCCATTTCAGGGTTCACACAAGCATGCACACACACACACTCACATACTATGGAGAATTTGGAAACATCATTTAACCTACTCTGCATGTATTTGGACTGTGGGAGGTAACTGGAGTACATGGAGGAAACCCACCAAGCACAGGGAGAACATGCAAACTCCATGCACACATACACACCCTGTCCTGTCTGACATGTTCATTGACATAAATAGTTACTTTTGAGAGATGAACCAACTATTCTGATCAAATTACATGCTTTTGCAAGGAATCCATAGTGTTGTGCTGTTTATACTAATTGCTTTAAAAAAAATGCTCTTACATTTTTCCATTTCTGTAAAAAAAAAAAAGGAAAAACTGTAACCTCCATGTGGGTTTCCAGCTTTTGACAATCCTTGTATTCTCTCTTTCTTTAAGGAGAGTGTGTTTGTAGGTGTTCAGCAGGTGTGTGTGAGTGCCGATGACACCTGATGGGTGTCGAATTGTTTAGAAAGAAAAGAAAACGTGAGCCACTTGGAGAGGAACAATAGAGAACGGTGAGAAGGGCAGATGGGTTCATTGTGCTACAGAACGACATGATGGCTTAATGATGACAATGAGTGCTGCTGCTGAGTGTGGGTTAAGTAGCACACTCACACAAACACAAACACACACACACACACACACACACACACACACTAAATGTGGCTGGCTGTCTACAAGATGCAACAAATTAAAATATTAAATCAGCACTATCAAGGCCGGTCCCTGTTAACTAGTCAGTTTATGTTAGATACTGGATTTGAATCTTAACTTGGTTAAATAGAGCCAAATAATATTAGATTATTGAAAAATAAATCAATAATTCATGCTTTCAAGAGACATAAGCCAGACTTCTCATTGTACCCAAGCCTTCGCTTACTGTGGAGTATTACTTTACTACTGTACTCCTACAGAATGCTACTGAGATGCTCATCCTCAAGTTCAGGACTGCAGTATGGTGGAGTACTTTTTTTTTTTTTTTTCAAATGTACAGCTATAGCTATAGAATGTTTTATGTGCCATGAGATTATTATAGTTGGCACGGTGGTCGCCTTGCACCTTCATGCTTGTGGTTTCGATTCCTGCCTCGGGATCTCGGGGTGTGTTTGTGTGTGTGTGTAGTTTGCATGTTCTCGCCGTGCTTGGTGGGTTTCCTCTGGGTACTTCTGGTTTCCTCTCACAGTCCAAAAACATGCAGATTAGGCTAAATGACGTTCCCAAATTGCCCGTAGTGCATGTGTGTTTCTGCCCAACCATTTGTACCCAACCTCATGCCATAAGTCTCCTGGGATATGTTCTAGAGACCCATGTTACTTCTTTATTACTATTATTATTTTATGATTTATATTATTATGATCATATTTATTTATTTAAATGTATTGGAACTTGCATGTTCCCAAATTGCCCATAGACTGTAAAAAACTGTGTGTGTGTGAGTGTGTGTGTGTGTGTGTGGCCTGCAATGGACTGGCACCCCATACAGACTGTCCCCCGCCTCATGCCTAAGTCTACTGGGATAGGTTCCAGGCCCCCCTGTACAGGATAAAGCGGTATAGACGATGAGTGAGTGAGTGAGTAATAACCTGAAATAATTTGATGCTATGGTGAAATTATTGTACAACATTGGAAGCAATTTCTTATCAAGTGGGTGAGGGCGTGCGCGTGCGTGTGTAACCACTGCGAGTTTATGTGAATCCTATTGGCTGAACCTGATCCTTCATCTCGCGAGGTGCACACCTTTTCTGTGGACTTAAAAACCTGCCTCTCTGCACTCTCTCTCATACACGCACTCACTCTTTCTCTCTCTCTCTCTCACACACACACACACACACACGCACGCTGCAGAGACATGGATGGCGCTCTTCCCCCGCTGCACGCGCCCTTGCTGCTGCGCGCGCCGCGCCTCCTCGACCGCGCGCAGTATCCCGCGCGGAGCCCGAAGTGCGCGCGCTGCAGGAACCACGGCGTCGTGTCGGCGCTCAAGGGCCACAAGCGCTTCTGCCGCTGGAGGGACTGCGCATGCGCCAAGTGCGCGCTGATCGCCGAGCGCCAGAGGGTGATGGCGGCGCAGGTGGCGCTCCGCCGGCAGCAGGCGCACGAGGAGAGCGAAGCCCGCCAGCTGCAGATCCTCTACCCGGGGACGGGGCTGATGGAGAGGGGGGTCACACCGAGCAACACACCGGGGCTTCACACTGCCTTTACCGCGGAGCAAGGCAAGAACGGTGCGGATAATAATAATAATAATAATAATAATAGTATTAATTTTACACGTAGCATTTTTATCATGTTGTATATTTATTGACATTCATTATTTAAATTTTATTTGCTACGTGTTTACTTGTACATTTACATTAATCAGTTTAGTATTTTGTGCTAATTTGCTGATTAATAGGTATTTGATAAATATTCACTTCGGTTATAAAATGTGACGCTCTATGAAAATATAGACTTGTAATACACAATGCAATATTGGCCATAAACTCTAAATAAGCACAGTGCATCATTAATTATTTAATTCTATTTGTTAATAATTAATGTTATAATTTGTTTAATTATATTTGTTTATCGTTAATAGAAAGTCCCCTAACATGCGAACAAGTTCTGTCCAGTTTGTTCAACAAACATCGTCTAGGTACTAGAATACTAACGCAATTGTCTATACATTATTTATTACAGTACAGTGTTCTGTAGAATCTTGTCGATGGTTGAATGATTCATGTTAAAAGAACAGGAGCAACGTCACCCATCCTTTCACCTCGCTCCATTCTCTCAGTTATTATTGGCGCTCCTTAGCAGTACCGGCTACATGGCCGCTGCTTTTAGGCTTGCTTCCGCACATCCTGGGATGCACACTGCATGTAGGTGACAATGTGATCTAACTCTTCGCGATTGAACATGCACAAACAGATGTTCCTATCTTTGAAAGTTTGTAAATGGAATTTTTATATGTAGCGGACTTACTGTATGATATTAGAGATCGATTCAGTGATGTGTCACAATTATTTCGTATTGCGATTCATGTATCTCAAAATATTTTTTTAATCAATTATTTATTTATATATGTTTGCCTTTGAAGTCGTAAAATGTCGCAGTTGTTTTATAATCCTTCAGGCGGTGCGCACTAAACTATTCAACCATTGTCAGGCAGAACAGCATCCTGCTTGGCACACGTGAATTATTTGCTGTTTTATTAATAATTGTAAGAAAATCAGAAAAAAATGAGAATTTAGATGTTTTTAATCTCATGATACCAAGAAAATCGCAACACAAATCGAATCAGCACAAATCGCGCTAATATAGTACTGATAGATGATGACTGATAGTGGTTCCCATCCCTATATATGATATATTATTGTAACACTGACTGAGCTGATTCAGACTTTCAAACCTGTGACTACGCATGCAAATCAGAAACTAATCACAATCGTTCCAAGGACAAGTAAGGCTGTTAGGAAACATAGATTATTAGTTATCTACACTTGATTTTTGTAACTCTGATTGTGTTCATTGGAGTCCAAGTTGACACTGCGTTGGTTTGGAATAAAGTGTAAGAGCCATTCCAATAGGAATTATTAGTATCATTATTATAATTGTTTTTGATTACATTTCATTCCATTCAGTTTTTTATTTATAGTTTTCTTATATTTTTCTATTCAGTTTGTTACTTTCAACTTGTTTCCATAAGCATGTTCTTCACAATATTCTGTTAATAATTTTAGTTTTTCTTTATAAGTTGTTTTTATACTCTATAACTAATCGATTGATTTATTTGTTTGTTTATTGCAGAAGACCATCTGAAAAAATACATGTTTAACAGTTTCATGGTCGGCTCTCACATGCGCCCCGTGACATCGCCGGTGGCAAAGATTGACCTCGGCCCAGAGGTCAGTCCAACAGAGCCACTTCAGCTCAGTGGAAACCAGTCCCCCGGATTTGACCGGCTGTCTGATCGGACTACAAGCCCACGATCTCTGTCTTCGTCAGATCTGGAGTCGGGAAGTGAGTCGGATAAACCGAAAGTCGAGGCGTCTGGAGACGTGGTGAGGCCAGTTTCCTCTGGTAGAGAGCGCGAGCCTGTTGATGTGCTGATGAAAATCTTCCCTCATGTCAAGCAGGATGTGCTGGAGTCAGCTCTGAACATGTGCACAGGGGACATTGTGAAGGCCATCGAAGTGCTGCTTGCATCTAAAGATGAACCAGATCCCCCATTAGCAGAGAACACAGCATCAGCACAGCGGTCTCACATGCTTCACCTTCCTGCCTCAAAGTCCGCCTTCTCCCCTCTGCAGTCCTCCACCGCCAAACCTTTCGGAAGTGAAGGCTTCTACGGGCTCAGTCCTTGTTTCGGGATCAATCCTCTCCGTGTTGCTTATTCTGGTTCCGGAGGTGCATTACCGAGTTTTATCTCTCCGTACCTGACCTCCGGACTGTTCCCCGCTGTGCCCCTACGCGCGCCTGTCGATTATCCATTCCCCAGCATGCTCCGGGATTTGGCTTACCAGAGCAAAGACACTCTCAGCACAGCATCTCTCTACTCAGGACACCGGAAGTGATTAACACTGTTATTTTTGTGTATTACAGTAACAACTATAGTGATGCAATTTTGTCCAAAATGTCTCCAGTTTTGTAACCTATAAATTAACCTTTCTTGCCTTGAAATGTTAAGAACTGTTCTATTTTTGTACCTGGTCATATTTTCGAGTTTTATTTGTATTTTTTTTAGTAACTTGAACTGTACATAACCTATATTTTCATGATTTGTAAATAAACCCTCTACTTTGAGAAAAAAATGTCCAAAGTATTCAGGACCTTATTTTTCTTCTGTCTTTACATTTTCATATACACTAAAAATGATAAGACTTTATTAATCTAGTGGGAATAATGTATATGTAACACTAAATTATGCACAATACTAGATAATTAATGAACTAACTTAATGAACTAAAAAAATAACAATTAATGGTCCCAAATTTAGGATATTTTACACAGATCCACACATTTGCCCAATGTTACATGTTTGCTTGTTCCAGAATCATTTTCATCCCCATTAACAGATATCATCAGCAGTATATTGTCTTCAATTCTTTTCAAAATACAGACAATTCCTGAGCTATATCATCCATCTAATTTTGAGATAAATTTTTTACAGCCATATTACAGATTAATTCTTTGTGCTAAATCAGGGTTTTTCCCTTTTAGAGGTGCTACTCTGTTGGACGTTTCCTCTTCCACATCACTGGTTTTCTTCCTCAAGCCACCAGGAAGAAACCTAAAGTTTAAAGCAAGTTTTATTCAACAATGAAACAGGATGTTTTAATAATAAAATAGAAATAATTGGATAAAAACCCAGAAATTTACAAAAATTTAAAAATATTCTTATTTTTATATTAAATTCAGAAATTGTTTGTTTGTCTTGTGTTTTTCGTAATTGTGGTGTTTTACTCTACCACCATTAAAAGGTTAATTTAAAAATATTATTTTCATAAAATATAATTCACAAAAAATATCATTTCATAAAGCTTACATTAGGCTATATAAAATTATATATTTTTTAATGAACCTTTTAATGGTGGCACAGTGGTTTAGTGGTTAACCCTGTCTCCAGGCTCCAAGGTTTGATTTCTGCCTCAAGGTCTGTGTGTGGAGTTTGCATATTCTCTCTGTGCCTAGTGGGGTTTCCCCGGCTGCTCTGGTTTCCCCACACAGACATGGCAATTAGATTAATTGGCATTTCCAAATTTCCAAATTGCACATAGTGTGTGTTCTCTGCAAAGTATCGGCACCCAGTCCAGACTGTATCCAGCCTTATGTCTCCTGAGATTCCAGGTATCCTTCAACCCTGCACAGAATAAGTGTTATAGAAAATGAAAGAATGAATGAGTTAATGCTTTATTTCAATATGATATGATGATTACATTAACGTTTGATTGAACATGCTAAGTTTTTTTTTTATATATCAAATTACATTTTCCTTATAGAGTTATAACAGTATTTATTTCTATAGGCCACTAAAATCATTCTTTATATAATATTATTTATGAATAATTTGTTTATATACAAATATGGTGCAACAGCGCCCTCTGTTGGTAACAGGTTGATTATTATTATTTTTTTATTCTGTCAAGAAAAAAAAAGAAGTCAATGTAAGCAATGAGTAGTGTGTTAGTGGTCATACAATATTTATATTAAACTGTAATGTAAATTATACCATATAAAGTAAAATAGTGGTACAATATTTTCATGTTTTATCTCATTTTGTGTCCTGAGTTTCTTTTAACACCAAATAACAATAAATAAAGACAGGCAATCTTGTGGTCAACTGAAACATCAAAGACCTCTCTGTGACTCCCTGTTTGTTCTATAAGCTGATCAACTGCTCAGATTCTTGTAAGATATTTTAAGGATTTGACATTGATATTGCTGAAGTCACAACGATAACATGTCAACACAATATGTCATAAATGATATGAAATTTGGGGTAATGTTTAGTAAAAATAATGAATTTCAATTATATTAAACATGCATCTAGCATTTTAATATTAATTTATAGGTTAAAGAATGATTCAGTGTTTTAAAGTGGGGGACACACATACACACAATATAGGCAATTTGGGAACATAAATTATCATAATCTGCATGTCTTTGAACTGTGAGAGGAAACCCACCAAGCAAGGGGGGAACATACACACTCTATACACACAGACCCAAGGTGGGAATCGAACCCAGACCCTGGAGGGGGTCACTAAACCACCATGCTGCCTAAATCACAATGTAGTGGTTTTAAAAATATGCTAAAATTAGTTTACATTATAAGATGTAGGTGAAATTTTGAGATGTGAAAATTGATTCCAAAGTGTTAAATGCTGCATAACTGTTTACAATAAAATGTAAGAGTTTTGCATCTGTAAAACCTTTAATATTTAAAGAGTTTCAAAGATCTTTTCTCTTATAACTTACTAGAGGTTACCTGCAGCTCCGCCCATATACATGACACAAAAACTGATGACTACCTGTGCAAACACCACCAATTGCTTACGTTGCCCATGCGAACAGAATTTCTGTATTATATGTCGTCAGATGTGTGTCAACATCATCTGGTAAGAATTTTTAGTGTTTATTTATTTATGTATTTTTTTTTTGTAAATTGCTCACACAATAGTGTATTTCTAATGAAATATTTAGCATTAAGGAACACTTTCATAATAGATTTACTAATTTACTGTTTCTGGATAAAAAGCAAGAATGGATTTCTCATAATAACTTAGGGGAAGATTATAATTAGATGCTATTACAAGGTGCTGTAATTAATTTAGAAAAAAAAAAAAAAAAAGCTTGGTTATTAGACAGAAGGTATGTTTTCAAGAAAATAAATACAATTGAAATACATCTTTTAATGTCTGACGGTGTTGACAACATCCTGTAATGAATTGAAAGGCTGTCATTTGTTGACTGAAAAATCTTTAGGAGATTTATGTAACGTAAGTATAAATATAATTGCAAGCAACAATGAGCCGGCCTTGCGCCATCGCCACCCAGGCACACCAGAAGGACAGCGGGCACCCTGGGCACATGGGGGAATTTTATGTTTAGACCTCAAAAAAACCCAGATGCTGGGAAAAAAAAAGCATCACACTATGAAATCACTCAATGTGATGTCATTCAGTGTGATGTTACTCAATGTGATGTCATTCAGTGTGATGTTACTCAATGTGATGTCATTCAGTGTGATGTTACTCAATGTGATGTCAT
>JAQMYJ010000013.1:15009059-15019384 GCA_030014305.1 Clarias laeviceps | reverse complement strand
TCAGTGTGATGTTACTCAATGTGATGTCCCACAGAAAATTATTAACCACTTTTCGGCATAAGTTTAAGGCATCGTAAGGGCATTCTGATCTGGAATTAGACAAATAGACAAATCCAGTGAGGGCAGTTCTCTGGGTGAAAATGCTTTGTTGATGCCAGCAATCAGAGTGCAATGGCCAAACTGGTTTGAGTTGATAGAATGGCGAAGAAACTCAAATAATATCTGGTTTCAAATGAGGTACAGGTATGCTGAAAATCATCTCTAAACAAACAACCCTTAGAAGCAGATGGGCTAGAAGAGCAGAAGACAACATAGAGGTGGCCACTCTTGTCAGCTAAGAACAGAAAGCTCAGGCTTCAGTGGGCTCACTGAAATTGGACAATAAAAGATGAATAAAAAATGTTGCCCTACGATATTGATAAGTCTCAATTTTTGATGCAACTTTCGGATGGTAGGGTCAGAATTTGAAGTAAACAACATGAAACCATGAATCCACCCTGCCTTGTATCACTGGTTCTGGTTTTTTTGTTTGTTGGTGGTGTAATAGTGAATTATATTTTCTTGGCACACTTTGGGCCCCTTAGTATGAATTGAACATAGTTTATATCCCACAGCCTAAAACACAGAGTATTGTTGCTGACCATGTCCATCCCACTATAACCACAGGATAACACACCATATCACACTGGTTTCTTTGACATGACAATGAGGTCACTGTATTCAAATGACCTCCACAGTCACTAGGTCTCAGTTCAATAGAGCACCTTTGGGATGTGGTGAAATGGGTGATGTGCATCATGAATGTGCAACCAACAAATCAACATCCATAATTTCTGCGAATCTCTTGTTCCACCATCATATCAATATGGACCAAAATCTCTAAAAAAAAAAAAATGTTTCCAGCGTGTTGTTGTAACTAGGTAATGATAGATAAAGGAAGTCCTGGATGAAAAAAGGGGTTCAACCCAATACTAGTGTGTTTGTGTATTTACTTGAGCAGAAGGGACACAGAAAGTCTGGTTACTGGACACCTCAGCAGCCTAATGAAATTCAATGGCATCTGACTTTTAAAGGTTGCAGTTAACAGGAAAATCTGCCTTTTGTCCTTTGTGTGTGTGTGTGTGTGTGTGTGTGTGTGCGTGTTTGTGTGTGTCCCAGGATGCCTCTGCTCAGCATGTTTCCGTGAAGGTTATTGACCTGTGTTAAAGCTGCCTCTGTATTGCTTTCCTAATAGCTGCAGTCAAGCGACTAATGAGTGCAGGGCCCCGATGTCATGATGCTGTTTTCTCTGTATTGATTAACACACTCACACACACACGGACACACACACACACACACACACACACACACACAATCTGCTGACAAATGGCATTTTCTGACACTTTTAGGTGACAAAATAAGGACACCTCAGCTGTATGCTAATGTGAATAGAAGCTACGATGACCATGCTAACTACGTCCTTCTAGCATCCATTGATCATTAGCCCTGTTACAATGTTTTTGGCTAAGCTTACTCTGTGATGTCTTGTGCATTTTGCAATATTTTTTTTTTCATCCCGGTATGGATGTCTATGGATCGCTATGTCAATCCGGGCATTCATCCATGATACAGCTAATTCCTGTGAGTCAATAACATTGATTTGTTTTGTTGAAAGTCGTTTTAAATGAACAAACCAAACAAATCAATCACTATATGAACAACACACCATGTCACATGGGTTTTGATTGGTTTATTTGACCATTTTAGACTGCAAAATGCTAATACCACTCTAAGAAACAACTTTTTATGGTGTTTCATATAAGAAACCTAAATCTTTCAGAAGATACTAAAAGCTGCTTTATGATCATTTTGAGAAAAAAAAAAAGATCAAATTTGTTGACACCATTTTAATCGTCATTGGGACATTCAGTTTCAAATAAAGCTAAATCTGGAATAAGGAATAAAACTTGGGGAGCATGCATTTATAGGTACATCATCAATGACAGTAGTGTAAGGAAGCAGAGTTCCCTCTGCTATCTATAATTTGATTATTTTACTGTAAAAGCACATAAATCACATAAGTCACTTGTTCTTTTTATATTTCAACAATAGCGTCACTGTGGCATAGTGGTTAGCACTGTGGCCTCGCACCACCAGGGTTCAATTCCAGCCTAGGCGTCTGTGTTTGCATGTTCTCCCTGTGCTTGGTGGGTTTCCTCCGGATACTCTGGGTTCCTCACACAGTTCAAACATTAGGCTAATTGGCCGAATTGCCATGTGGCCCTGCGATGGCTTGCCACCCTGTACACTTTGTGTCCCAAGTCTCCTGGGATAGACTTCAAGCCTCTCCGCGACCCTTTTTACAGGATAAGCACAAGAAGATGAATGAATACTTCAATTCAAAAAATGTAATGTTTACATTTAATTTTGTGAAATGTCTATAAAACAGAGTGGCACAGTGACTTCGTGATTAGCAGTGTCGCCTTGTACCTCCAGGTCTGTGTGCATGGAGTTTGCATGTTCTTCCCATGCTTGGTGGGTTTCCTTCAGGTACTGCGGTTTTCTCCTACAGTGCAAAGACATGCAGATTAGGAATATTGGAATTCCCAAAAGTGAGCATTTCCAAATGCAAGTGTGTGTATACCTTGTCCAGGGTGCCCTGCCTCATCATTATGTTCACACTGAACATCAAAATAGGGTAAAATGTGATATCTGTGTCTTTAAACATGGCATGGCTGCTGGTAACAAGTGGGCTGGTTTGAGTACTTTTGAAAATGCTGATCTCCTTGGATTTGGACACTTTCTAGATTTTAGAGTTTATACGGAATGGTTTGAAAAACAAACAAACAAAAAAATCCTGTGGAGAGAGGTGTCTGCAGGCTGAAACACCTAGTTGCTGAGATAGATCAGAGGAAAAGACTGGTCTAAATGGACAGGAAGTCGACATTATCTCAAATGAGCACTCTTTATAACCATGGTGAGCAGAACCGCATCTCAGCATGAACACCACATCACACTTTATAGTGGTTTGGCTGCAACAGCAGGAGACCACATCAGGTTCTACTCCTGTCAAACAAGAACAGTAGGCTATCTGACGCTATCATTGGCACAGACTCTTTTCACCTGTCCACAAGCGTTTGAGCACGTTGATACGCTTTTCTGCTCACCGCAATGAAAAAGAACGATTATGCAAGTTACTTTAACTTGTTTGAAATACTTAAACCAGCCCACCTGATGTCTTCATCCATGCAATGATTATAATCAGGGACAGAGATTGCACTTTTTTTTATTTGTTCTGATGTTTGATGTAAAAGTCTGTACAGTATGCATGTTTTTGCATTGCATATTTCCTTGCTACATTACATAACATGGTACAGGACTTTTTGGTTCTTTTGTTGCATTGCACTGTTGACACATAACGTAGATAATGGCATGACTATACAGGTGTACAGGTGTTCCTACGAAATTGGAAAGTTAGTGTATTAGTTTGTACTTTGAATGCAATGTAGTTGTACATTTGTGTTTCAGTGCACAGCTTATTTTAACAAGTAAATTACTTTATACGTAGTTTTACTTTTCTATTTTATTTTCATATTATATTTTATATTATGTCTTTTTTTTTTTGCCATGTGTAAGTTATTTCTTGAAATATTTTCATGAAAGTAATCTAAAATTGGCTGAAGATGACTCTCACTGATGCATTCACACATCCTTACATCCTGATACACTGTTTCTGTATTATAATTGTTAAATGTACAGTGTAGAGACATGTAGCTGTAGCCTGCCTGTCCAGCAGGGGGCAGTGTGTCTCCACAGCTATTTATTAAGAAGCGTCGTTATTGTGCACAGCTGGAGTTGGACCTTCTGAGTAATGGACACAATATTCCACCTGCATTAGTTAAGTAGAGGGAAATACGAGTAAGGAGAAGGAGAGAGAGAGAGAGAGAGAGATGGCTGTAAGAAAGTGTTTCTCTTCTTTTTGGCAACTGTCCTCCTGAACAACAATACAGAGAAATGATATCTGACCACAACAGCAGCTTTAAGCAACACCAATACCACTTTAATCAGGGTTAACACTTACACAAATCATCTGCAAATGTAAAGAAACAGCTCATCCGGCCAATCACAGCACAGTATGAGGAGAAGGGCGGTAGTCAGCAGCATGTCCCACCCAATGTGGTCAGTCTACACACTACATTTTTATAATATAATCGGATCACATTCAACATATTTGATGATCTTTTGTTTTAATTGTTTTCTGGGATCATCGTCTAAATTAGTGCAAATACGTACTTTTCCGCCCATCTCCTCCATTCTGTTTCTCGCTTCCTGCCCTCAAGAGGGCGGGTGCTTGTCAAAACAGCCATATGATTGCAAACAACCTATTGAGAACAATAAAAAGGCGGCAGGTAGAGTTGACGGCAGGTAGAATGAATAAAGGCAAGGAACAAAAGGAAAAGTGGTAAAGGTTGTCCAAGATTGCTGCCCGCATATCACGACCAAATACAAAGTTCTGGCAATGTTAGACACTTGTCTAAGGGCCACCAACAGGATAATGTCATATGTTGAGGTGAAACTCAAGACAATTATGATTACAATAGTGGAAATGATGAAACATAAATGAAATTGTCCAATGGACAGAAAAAGGATGTTGTCATCTGGCATAATGGGCAATGGATATTCCCCACCCTGGAGGTATATTTGTCGCGTCTGTGGCAGTTACTTACGGGGATGGGTTGCCAGCTCAACACCCGATTGTATCTAAGTACTTGGAGGTGAAGGACTTTGCTCAAGGGTCCAACAGTGCAGCCCGGTGGTATCAGGGCTCGAACCAGCAACATCCTGATCAGCAGGCCAACACCTTAACCACCAAACTACCCCTGCCCCAATCTGACATGGGAAAATTATTGTAGAGCTTGTTATATAAGGTGCCTAGCCAAGAAGAAAAAAAAAATCATTGTTTAAGAAGAATCAAATTATTGGTCTGCATCAAGCAAAGAAATCGACTAAGGAGAAATTGCAGGAACTGGATTAGGAACCCTTTAACACATTATCAATACCTTGAAGGATAGTGCTGAATCGTCAACTTTGTAGTAGAAATGTAGTCAAAAAATATGAATAGAGATCATTTAAAACTGTAGGAACCATAGCTATGTTTAATAGTGAAGGTAAGATCATTTCCATACACACACAATGTGATGAGAACTCACAGGGTGGAATGGAATGGAATGGATAAAGGTCATGTGGTCTAATGAGTTTAGATTCCAGAGCGATGTGTGCATCAGGGTAAGAAGGGTAGCACATGAAGCGATGTACCCATCATGCATTGTGGCCACTGTACAAGCCTCTGGAGGTAGTGTCATGATCTGGGGCTGCTTCAGTTGCTCAGGTCTAGGCTCAGCAATGTATGTGGCAATAAAATGTCTAAAAGTCAGCTGATGATCTGAATGTACTGAATGAGCAGGTTATCACATCTATGGTGTTTTTCATTGTTGATGAGTGTGAAAGAGTGGTTTTGGGAGCATAAGGGATGATTTTCATACAGTACATGAACTGGCTGCAACCAAAGCTAAAGCTGAGTGAATTAAATCTTTTTTTTTTTTTTTTTTTGAATGAAGACTTTTTTTTGACCAGCCAGTGTACAGTATGTAGAACTCATTAACGCTATACCACTCTAAGTCTTAATCAACACAATAAATATAAGGATTTTAGAAAATAAATTTAAGGCATGAAAAGTGTTTTGACTGGTGTTTTGAATGTACATGAAGGACAGAAAAGACTTTTGAAAAAAAATGACATTTCTTAAGTTTTCTCCGGACACACACCCACATACACACCTGTTTGAGTTCGCTCAGCTCAGTGCTCTAGGGGCTTGTCCTGCTGTTGCCACACTCTCCTCCACTTTGGCATGGTTGACAGAATCAGACTGTGAGGCGGGACAACCTTTGATCCCGCCCGTCGTCCTAGAAGTGTCACTCTGATCGACGG
Source organism: Clarias laeviceps (assembly GCA_030014305.1). Taxonomy (NCBI): domain Eukaryota; kingdom Metazoa; phylum Chordata; class Actinopteri; order Siluriformes; family Clariidae; genus Clarias; species Clarias laeviceps. The sequence goes on along the minus strand of JAQMYJ010000013.1, from coordinate 15,013,417 downwards.
AACAGGTCTCAGATTAGATTGTGTTCTCCTGGGTCTCTTCTCCTTTAGAGCACTATGCTTTTTGTGGCAATGCCACTATATTGATTTAACAGTAGAACAAGTGATCCTTATGTCCTTTAGAGGTGGATTTTGATGATATTGTTTAATTCCATTTGAGCCTTTTGAGCCCAAAGCTTTGACCAATCAAACATAAACAAAAACTGAAGAGTACGTGTGTTAGGCCATAGGGCTTTGTATGTTCTCACATATCTGAACTTTTTTGCTAGAGTGTATCAAATTGACCTTTTTGACTCTTTTTGGTTGTTTGACGTAACACTCACCTTCTATACCGCTTTATCCTGTATTGAGGGTCAATGGGACCTGGAGCCTATCCCAAGAGCCTTGGACAGGGTGCCAGTTCATCGCAGGGCACACACATATACACACACTCACACACTATGGGCAATTTGGGAAAGCCATAATTAAATATTCTTATTTACTTATGGTTATGTAGTAATCATCTATGGTGGCACTGGTGCACAGTCTTATTGGAACTGGTGTGGGGTTGTTTCTCAGGAGTTGGGCTCGGCCCCTTACTTCCAGTGAAAGGAACTCTTAATGCTTCAGCATACCAAGACATTTTGGACAATTTCATGCTCCCAACTTTGTGGGAACAGTTTTGGGGACGGCCCCTTCCTGTTCCAACATGACCGCACAAAGCAAGGTCCATAAAGACATGGATGAGCGAGTTTGGTGTGGAAGGACTTGACTGGCTTGTACAGAGTCCTGACTCCAACTTGATAGGACACCTTTAGGATGAATTAGAGTGGAGACTGCAAGCCAGGCCTTCTCGTCCAACATCTGTGTCTGACCTGGAAAAATGGTCCAAAATTACGACAAACAACCTGAAGAGTTGAAGCTGGTACAGATGCAAAGGGAGCACCAACGTTATATTAAAACCCTATGGATTAAGAATTGGATGTTACTTAAGTTCATATACATGTGAAGTCAAGCAAGCGAATACTTTTGGCAATATAGTGTATATAATAAAGGTCTTTAAGTATGTAGGTATATAGTCTATATATAAACATCAGGAATCACTTAATACGATAGTTAGGTGCTGATTTAATTTGTATTGCAATTCTGTTAGTATCACAATCTGATATTACTACTATCTCAGACCCAAACATATTTAAAACTTAATAAAAACAAAGAGTCAGTGAAATGATCACACAATGGATTTGTGATACATCACTGATCGATTTTTTTCCGCCATCTCTAAAATACATTACTGCGAAAATCCTTCTTGAAATAACTAATGAACTGCTATATTGTTTTCATTCAGCGAATACATCTAAAATTTTTCGAGCATGGCTGATTTATTTATTTATTTTTTTTGACACACACACACACACACAAGATTTCTCCCGCACCGTGATGCGCCTTACCAAAATCTGTCAATCTAGAAATCTGATTTTCTACAGTCTAAAGGTTGTACTGGTTTGGGATCAAATTCAGCTATGTGGGGAAACCCACTGAGTCTCACATCACTCAATACTTGATTGTATTTTTGTTTCTGCCGGCACACTCTGGAAATATAAACAGCAGATCTCAGAGCAATACTTCATGCACCTCACACAGTTAGAATGGTTCAAAATGGCTGGCACATCGCATAGTCTCCATAGGAACAAGCAGCCATTTTAAAGCCACCTTAAACTTTTCACTCGGTGCTTTAGCCATTAAAGAAATCCAAAGCCTTTTAAACATAAGTATTAATAAAGGTTGCTTTCAGTACGTTTGTGTAAAGGTTTTAGGAAATTTTTAACGTTTTTTTTTTTTTTTTATGCGTATTTGATGACACCTTCATTTGGTGAAATGTTTACGTTTTTTTTTTTTACAATTCTGAAAACTACAGACATACTTGAAAATAAGAAAATAAGTTTCTCTTTCGCATGTATCATGAACACAAGTAAAGTTTTAAAGCAGTTGTAAATCCGGCTAGTCCAAAAATAAAAAAGGTAGAACATTGCTTTTAAAGATTTATTACGGATGCAGTTTTTGTCCCTAAAAATGGGTAAAGGCAAAAGTAAGTGTGTGTGTGTGAGTGAGAGAGAGAGAGAGAGAGAGAGAGAGAGAGAATGCAAAGGTAAAAACAGAAAGGAGTGAGAATGAGAGAAGTCTGGATATCTAAAATTGAGTCTTATTAATCTCTTCAGTAGGCGACTTTGTGCTGCTTTTTTTTTCTTTTCGCCCGCTCCTGCCCTAGAAAGGCAGTCATGCTTAGCCGAAGTCGTGCTGATGGAATACATCATTGCATTATGGGTAAATTCTCCTTGGGAAATTGGAATGGAAGGCGGCATACCTACACACCCACACACAAGCAGGTTGGCTTTTTTTCAATAATGGTGCCAGCAGATGGGGAATGTAGACCATAACTCTCTGTAGCTGTTTGTCATTGCAGTCGTACAGTTTGATGGAAGCGATTTATAACTGAAAAAAGCAGATCCCTCAACACTCATAAAAAAAAAAAATAAAAATAAATAAATAAATAAAAGCCACTTGGTTTCATGCGGCTCCAGATTCCTATGTATTCCTGGCCCCATTTTTTCAACAGATAACCTATTTTATTACCCTGTTTGTAGGAGCTGCACTGTTTAAGATGCTAATATCCAGATGGACTCGGTGATACGTTTCTATTCAGAGCTGTCACTGCTGCACCTGCTAACATTGTGCCATTTTTGAGGCAATCTCGTTTCCCTCTATATCCTTACAAAATAAATAAATAAATAAATAGATAAATAAATAAATAAAACTTTATTGCCCTAATATAATGAAAGTTGTTTTTGTTCTGATATTTTAGTATCTCTTTTTCTGCAATATCTCATTACACTGGTAGGTACAGTAGTTCCTCTAATTAATATCTTCAATCTGTATTTATACTTTAACAATCTGTTTACAGCAATAGCACATTTCTTAAAGCTTGCATAATACACTACTTTTTAATTAAGCTAATGTACCGTACTGTGCAAAAGTCTTGAGGTGCCCCTTCTCGATATTTCTTGATATTAAATTAAATGATGTGGATTAAATTAAAGAAATGGGAACAAATGTTTTACTGCGACAGGCTGCAAAGTGCCTAAAGATGCCATTTAAAAATGGGTTGTTTATGTACAGTAACAACCTCAGCAGTGACCTCGTTTCCCCTCTTGTCTGTTCCAACCACTCAACCACTCATTCAGCATCACCAGTATATACTAATCACCGGCCGGATCATCTGCACTTGTTTCATGCCTTGAGTTAGATGGTTTTTCATATTTGATTGATTCATAGGTCACTGTGTGGCTTAACAAACAAAAAAAAGAAAACGTTCTTATAGAACTGCTCAGGTCCAGGGAATGGATTGAAAATGAAAGACAAAAACTTGCCAAAAAATGAGAGCCAAAAAGGTCCTCCAGGAAGCCTGGAAAACTATTCCTCAAAACTACATAAAAAAAATAATAAATACAAGTCTGTCTCTATGGAAGCAAAATATGAAAATATGAATAAGTGAGGGGGAGGCTCGAGACTTTTCCGCAATATACTGTATCTGCAGGTTTCCCAGCTGAAATACATATTTCAGATGTACCATTTCAATGTCTGTAGCTGTAAATGTCCTAACACTCCCTTGCACTAGTGTATTTTCTTCTTTTAGCTCTCATTTAGTTCTTAAAAGGTGGACCAAAAATATAGCTCACTAAGCAGGTTCACATCAGGAAATCATCACGAAATAACTCTCTTATATGCACACACACACAATTATTTTGTTGCTACTAAAAGCTGATAAAATTGGTTTAAAAGGTTTCATTCCAGTTCTCTGCTACATTATTATTCCTCAAAATGACTCCACTGAAGATCATCATGAAGCACAAGGTATCATTAGCAATATTACACAGTGCTTAAATTCACCAAACAAGTTTAACAAACAACAACTTTATAATAGTAACAATTACAGCTTCAGGATTTGAAGGAGAAAAGAAAAAAGGGAGGGAATGTTTTTGTTTGTTTGTTTGTTTTTTGTGCATGTACGCACTAGAGATCCCTCAGTCTTTCCAAAAATAATCAAAAAGTGATTTTTAAAAAATAATTATTCCCTTTAAAATTAATGAAAAAATAGGAATGATAAAGTTAATTATATTGGATGTATATTAGTATAAATTATTAAATTATATATATATATATATATAGAATTGTATAGATAATGAGTGAGTGAGCTTTTTCAGAGGCTCTTAATTATTTTCTAATTAAACCATCTGGAAAAATGTTTGAATTAATATATATATGTTTGAATAAAAAAAAAACATATATATAAAAAAATATATATATATATATATATATATATA
>JAQMYJ010000013.1:14929448-14942479 GCA_030014305.1 Clarias laeviceps | reverse complement strand
TTACCTAATTCCATATGTGTTATTTTATAGTTTTGAAATCCCCAGTATTGTTGTAGAATGTAGAAAATAAATCACTACACAAAAAAAAAGAAATTTGCAAGTGACCCCAAACATATATTATTATTATTATTTTTTTTTTTTAATTAAAAATAGGTACATTTTATGTAATTCTAGATTTCATACTGTTTTCAAAGTCTCTGTGTAAAGCTAGAATTACATTTAATGAACTATATCCTGATTAGAGCTGTACATGCCTCATACTTTAGGGCACTTTCTTGTTCAGAAAGTAGTTTAGAGTGCATCTCAAAAAATTGGAATATAGTGGATTTTTTTTTTTTATTAAATATTTATTATTTATTTTTATTAAATATTTTTCATAAAATATTTCAAGTATCTTTTTGTTTGAATTTCAATGATTATGGTTTAAAAATCTTATGAAAACCAATATCTCAATGCACAGTTGAGAAGTAGAAGTAACCCTTTTTTAATTCTATGTGTTTTTGTGTAAAAACATATAATAGAAATCATCTGATTGTAGCAGGTCTTGGTATTAAGCAAATACAACCTCAAACTCGTGCTTCCATGTCCTTTTTAGACAGAAGTGTCTTTCTCCTGGCAACACTTCCAAGCAAACCATACATGATCAGTCTTCTTCTAATTGTGCTGCTATGGACTTTAACATGCTCAGTGAGGCCTGTAGGGTCTGAGATGTAACTCTTGTATTTTTGTTTGTATTTCTCTGAACATTGCACGGTCTGACCTTGGGGTGAATGTACTGGGACGTCCACTCCTGAGAAGATGTCTTGAATGCTTTCCACGTGTGAATAATCTTTCTCACTGCAGGACGCTAAACTCTTATGTGCAGCAAAAATTGCTTCTCAAAGAACATTGCTTATGTCTTTCACTCTTGCCATTGTGTTAACACAGACCTGAATGTTCAAGACCAGTAAACTGCCAAAACGTCTGCTATCTGCTGATGATCAATTAATCAAGGGCTGCAACTTACCATCTTAATCCTGTAGAAGCAGTAAGTAAGTAAGTACGTTTTTTGTCCAATGATGTATTTACTTAAAACTGAGACCTGCTACAATGTTAATGTATAGCCTATAACTTGGTGCATCTCCAGATGTAAATACTCTATGCTACCACAAAAATCAAGGCTGTATTCTTAGACCTCTCTTAGTTGATGATTCCTCTTTCTCTCTATCTTTTATTAGATTTTCAACACTTCCCCTCCCCCTGCTCTATCTTCTCTTTCATGCTCTCTGTTGCTTTTCCTGTATGCGAGCATGCTATGTAAGTTCAGTGGTCATAAGGCTACATAAGTCATACTTGCATAAGGCCTTCATAGGGTGGTTAAAAAAAGAAATAACTGGAAGCATGGAATAGACACAGATGAAAAAAAAAGAAAGAGAGTGGGACAAGAAAGGAAATGGTAAAAGAAAATAAGAAGGAAAGAGAGACTTTACACAGTTCTGTCTCTCAGCTTACCCGTCAGTTATTATAATTAACACTCAGACATACTAATAATACCATGGTGTGTGTGTGTCGGTGGTGGTGGGGGGTGGGGGGTGTCTTTTCATTGCCTGAGGAGTGGATTTATTTGTGTGTGAGTGTGTGTGCTTAAGAGCAGGAAATGAACTCACCCACATTCCGGTGCATGACTTGTTCTCTGAACTAATGTTAAGGACTTGAATGTGAGTTACTGTTTATTGTAAAGTCTGAGTCCATAAGCAGTTTTTTTTTTTTTTTAAGTACCATAAATTGACAACTTTGCAGCACTTGTGTATATGCTGGATAGACAAAGAAGAAGAAGGTTAAACACTTCTATCTGCAATACATTTAATTAATCGCTACTGTTTTACTAGAATGGAGATTTCTGGCACCTTACATGAGAGAAGTGGCACGCATTTACACTTTCACTTCTTAACAGGGTCTTCTTGTGTGGGTGCTTCAACCTCTTTAAGGTTCATCTGGTGGACACTCTCTTTCACAGCTGTTTTAAGCTCACTACACATCTGGATGGTTCAACAGCAAACCACAGCATCCTGTGGCAGCATCCTCTGTCCATCATGCTTCACACCCTCTTAGCCTTCTGTCTCAATTGCATTGGACCAACATTCCTTGTACTTATGCTGACGCTGGTCACTTGGTGATGTTAGTGACAAGCTTTCTCCAAAGCTTACTGTACAGTACAGTAATTCCCACCGTGGAAAAGGGTCGCCAGAGTAACTGTATTAGAAATATGAAGCCTACTTCTACTGAGAGATTTCATACCAGCCAGCCGTTTGCCCTCTTTCATTAGTGTTCTTCGGCCTTTTCCACACTGGCACAGTCATCTTAGGAGCAAAACTTATTGTTGTCGATCCACACCACAGGATTTCCACTGAGTTTGCAGTCTTTTCTGGAAATTTTCATTTAGATTAGTGCACTTTTGTTTCCTAGTCAGTAGCTGTTGCCTGGGTTCCTGGACAGGATGATGTTCTACTGGACCTTTCTTCAAGTTTGACAAAATGTCACTATTTTTCCTTCTCTCCTTCTTTCTTTTTCCAAGCCCACAGACATTTCAGTCAAGAAAGCTTATACCTTCACCTGAACTTCTCATCAATAAAGCTTGACTGGTACGGTGATAATATATGTTCAAGTTTGGTTTTCTTCCACAAAGGCCACACCTCACGTGGTCCAGCAGCTCCCACCAATGACAATTTTGTAGTGTGGATCACACATCATACTGTACATTGAACATTTTAGATATTTGGTTCAATTCTACTTCATGTTCCACGTCACCTTACTGTAGATCCAAAAGATCTTCTTTACATGCCATTCCAGAATTCCGAGCTACCTTGCTGCTTCATGGACACTGTTTTTGTTCTGCCTGGCCTCTTCTTTCCCCATCTGGACCTCTTTCTCGAGTAGGCTGTAGCAATCATTATTCAATTTGATTTTATTTACAGTATATAATGCTTTTAACAATGGCCATTGCCTCAAAGAAGCTTGAAAGGAACCAGACTCAACAGGGAACCCATCCCCATTTGGGTGGTAACAACAGCAGGAATTATTTGCAGACATACTGTGTGTTAGAAAGCTGGAAGTCCAATATAACTGAAGGTGTCTAAGTTAACATGGAGTCCAATTCAGTTCGGCACCAGCATGGCACCAGGATGAGTCAGACAGGTGCAGAGGGCAGATGGGGTCTGGAAGCTCAAGAGCAACATGTGTAGCTCCAAATCAACACGAAGCAGAATCCAGCTGGAAGTGGTCCTTCTCTGGGTGCCTCAGTATCCTCGCATGGTTGGCCTCTGTCTACCGGAGCTGGCACAATCTCCAGGTGCCTCAGATGTTTAGAAAAATAACTCACAGGTGGAAAAGAATTAGCATAGGAGCTAAACCATTTAGAGCCTTGCATGTAAGTAATGCTAGTTTGTAATCAATTTTAACAGGTAGCCAGTGCAGGGAGGATAATATTGGGGTTATATGATCATATTTTCTTGATCTGGTGAGAACTCTGGCAGCTGGATTTTGGACTAACTGTAGCTTGTTTATTGAGGATGCAGGAGAACCACCTAGTAATGCATTACAATAGTCCCGTCTGGACGTCATGAATGCATGAGGTAGCTTTTCCGCATCAGATACGGATAAGATGTTCCTAAGTTTGGCAATATTTCAATGGTGAAAGAAGGTTGTTTTTGTAATATTGGAAATGTGATTTTCAAAGGATAGGTTGCTGTCTAATATTACCCCCAGGTCTGTCAAGCTGGTAGTATCTGAATGCAAGCCGAATTGTGGGAGCTTTTAGCATAGCAATAGAAACTAATCCTATGTCTTCTAATGATGTATCCCAGGGGAAGCATGTATATGTAGAACAGCAGAGGTCCTAAAACTGACCTTTTTGGTACCCCGTATTTCACTGGCATTACACCGGACAGTTCTCCATTTAGCGCTACAAAATGGTATCGATCAGACAGGTAGGATCTAAACCATTTTAATGCCTAGTACTGAGATGCAGCCTTGGCCCGAAGCTAAAAACAAGTAATTTTGCATTAACTAGTGCAATTTCTGTACTACGATTGGGCCTGAAACCTGCATTTAATTCTTCATAGATATTGTTTTCCTGCAAGAAGCTGCATATTTGAGCTGACATCGCCTAATATTTTTTTATATAAATGGAAGGTTTGATATAGGTCTGTAATTTTATTTCATTAGGGTCTAATTTATTCTTTTTATCCTTAGCACCATCTATGTTGCCCAATATAAGACACCCAGACTTAGTTTGACCTAATTGAGTGTTAAAAACAATATCTGAATGTAGCAGTATTGCCCCTAACTCTGAAACAGTCTTCTTTGTACTGTCTGGCCTTTTGTCACTGCTGTCATGCAACATCATTGCTAGCGCTTTGCCTTGGATATTTTGTATTACTGAATTGTGGTTCCACAGCTGTGGAAACTGATGGAGAAAAAAAATCTTGGGGATTGTCAGCTACATCCTCAGATGACTACTAAACCTTCTTCTCTTAGGGGTACTCTTGTACATAAGAAGTGACCACAGGAGTCTAACAAAGACCCCAAGCTGTGTACGATCCAATTTCATTGCATCACCCAATGTCTTTTTTCTGGTTGCCACTTGGGGGTAAAAATTTCTACATGTCCCGAAGTACTGTAGTTAGACCTTTACCTGGGAGAGGATATGCCAACAGCACCATCTCAACCAGCTCTTGTTCCATAATTTTTAAGATCTTCTTTGCATATTCCTTTTTTATTATTTTTTTTTTTAGAAGAAGACGTGTACACGTTCATTACAAATTGTGACTTCAGGCAGTCCAACCTGCTGTGCTAACGGGGTTAATAAACTTGTTGCTCAAAAAGAAAGCTGGTAAGTCTCTTTACTAGAGTTCCACATCCAACAATAAGGCTTGTCCAAAATTGCTTTAAACTATATGAATTTTTATCCTTTGGAACAAGGCACCCCTCTGCAATAAGCCATGTCTGTGTCAAACAGTTCCTTTTATGCCACGTTCAGCAATTTTCAAAGTTTCCTTCTCGGTCACCTGCAGAGTTTATACACTTTGTATGGAATCCCGTTAGGTTCTTGGTGCAGAGCTTGCTATTTCTCTTGCTATTTGTAAGATGTCATTAACATCTTTCCCCGAGGGTTCTCCTTCAAAATGGTTAGTTGGTTCATTGATGCTTTCCAAGTTTTTCCCAATTTCCCATGCACCTCTCTATATTAGTTTTTTTTAAATGTATCGGAACTGATGTTGCTGTGTTAAGTCAGGTTTATTCCTTCTGCTTTTGTTAGTTTAGAAGCCTATTTATGTCTGAAATAAAAAGAAAAAACTATCTGTAAGGAAAAATGCCTATGGATTCAGACTTTTGTGCCTCTGTTCCTTACTGTATACACTCTTAACTTACTTTCAAACTGTTCAAATATCTAACAACAAAACCTGCAGCAACCAAAGTTATTCCCAGATCTACTGTACTGTAAAGAAACACCCTGACATCCACACACACACACATACACACACACACACACACACACACACACACACACACACACCCTCTGATTCAATGAGAAAAAAGCCTCTACTCATGACATTTTCTTAAGCATTTTCAACACAAAATGATAAACTCATACTTTATGGAACCCAGGAGACTTGTATGAAAATAAACATTAAAATAAAAAATAAACTGGTGTTAGTGATTTCTTGATCTTTTACACATAAATGTAAAAAAAAAAAAAAAATTTTTTTTTTTTCCCCCACAGCCTCTACAGTATCATTACACTCTACAGTATGTACATACAGTACTTGGGGGATTTCTGAATCGTCTACACTCATATCCTGAACCGACAATCTTACAACCCTGAGGCAACTCATTCACATGAGCCATAGGATCTCACTCAAGCTATCCATTTTATTGAGCTTTTCACATTTACATACGTTAACCTGAACTAAAGCTAAAGTAAAATGCATCAGTTTGAACTGTGACACTGGACAGCTGCACTACTGCAGTAGACTGGGTAAAAGAACTGATCCAGAACACCCTGTCTGAGGCTTGAACCAACCAACTTCAGGAACCATAACCTTAATCATTCTCCATCAAGGAACATGGAAAGCAGATAATACAAAAGTATTTGGCCAAATCTGTTAATTATTGAACTCATGGATTTCAATCAGAACCCTTATTACCAGTGAAGGACAATCTTAATGCTTCAGCTTACCAAAGACATTTAGGCTACGCTTCCAACTTTGTGGCAACAGTTTGGCGAAGGCCCTGTTCTATTCCAACATGACTGTGCCCCAGTGCACAAGGCAAGGACTATAAAGATGAGTTCGGTGTGGAAGAATTTCCACACAGAGCCCTGACCCCAACCCCATTGAGCACATTTGGGATGAACTGGAATGGAGATTGTGAGCCAGGCCAACATTAGTGCCTGACCTCTTAAATGCTCTACAGAATAAATGGACACAGATTCCCATAGAAACATTCCAAAATCTTGTGAACAGCCTTCCAAGAAGAGTGGAAGCTGTTAGAGCTGCAAAAGGAGATTTGGCATTTTGGCCAAATCCGAAACTCAGATTCTACATTCACATTGCTCAATTCCACCTTTTTGGTCAGATTGGAATAGCATGTCATGATGGGTTATATTTATAAGTGACTTTTATCTAATGTGGACACATGTCCTCTAAAAAGGCATACATGCACACATGTCCTTGCTCGCACCATCTGGGGTAAAAAGCCTAATTTCAAAGAATGACGGATGGCAAGCTGTTAATTGATTTTATCTATTGAGGTCCAGAAGAAGTCACATTAGTTGTTTAAGCAGCTATTGCTAGTTGTACAACATAATGTGAAATTCCTGTGCTGTTGGTGCAAAAGCAAAAAAAAAGTCACATGAATCCACCCTTTTTTATTCAAATCACGTAACTGCATATCAGATATGTATCCGATCTAGCAACACATACAAAAGTGACTCAGATCCTATCTGAAAAAATGTCAGATTTGTGCGTTCAGACAATCAGATCTGTGTCACATTAGGGTAAAAAAAATTGGAACTTCAGGCTGGTAATGTGAACGTAGCGAGAGGTTAGATGAAGGATTTAAAGTGTGAGCATTGTGGGAGATTTCAGTAGGGAGCAACTCTGTGGTTAAACGAAAGAATCTGATGAAATTTCTAAACTTTAGAAGTATGAGTAATCTTAATGAAATATATTAATCAAACAAACAAACAAAACAAAACAACAAAAAAAAGGCTGCTCTCCTGCACAAGCGCTGACGCTCATCCCCTTTGTGTTATTGGTTTAAAGACAACTTGGAGCCAAATAAGGACAAGAATTCAATCTGTTTTTCGATCCACGACATCTGCTTGCAGAGCCCTTCACATCGTTTGTGCAATAAAGTCTTTATAAATATAGTAAAACATATAAAATGAATCTCTGTGATCTTTTAGCTTTTGGATGTAGAAATTCATGTTGGTATGTATTTTCCATCACTTTATGATCATAATAAACATTTTCATTTCCTCCATAAAGACAGAGTTGATCAGCAGGGAAATAACACCGTTATCATAAAGACAGAGATTAAAATGATGTACAGATACACACAGTGATGAGTGTGTGTGTGTGTGTGTGTGTGTGTGCATGCATGGGTGTGAAACCTGACCTTTATGATTCTGTCTCTTTTGTTCATCCGAGCACCCATCCTCCTGAGCATCCATTCTCTCGGCCCCACACTGGTGCAGGAGGTGTTCCCCATGGTGTGTGTGTGTGTGTGTGTGTGTGTGTGTGTGTGTGTGTGTGTGTGTGTATGTGTGCTTGATTACAACCAATAAGTAACATAGGAAAACACACAAGTAAGGAGGGCATCCTTAAGTGTTGTAATATTTTTTTGCCAACATTTTGCAACTTCATTTTTATAATCTGGTTATGTTTGTGTGTGTGTGTGTGTGTGTGTGTAAAATCTCTTGCTCTAAGGGCAAGTTTACACTAAATTCCTCAGTCTCACACACTGCCCTTCGAACCACTCCTGTACAGCTGTGTTACAGTTTACAGCTTTCAGGAGAAAGATTTTGTGTGTGTGTGTGCATTTGTGTGTGTGAGGAACGGCAATGGAATACATGGTTGTCAAAGCATTGTTGTCATAGCAACAATCATTCTAGGCAATAAGCAGGCGTTTGTTCCTGCTGAAGTAGACACCACAGGATGCTGATGTTTATAGAGAGGAGTTCCCTGGATTTTTAACATTTCTTTTCCGTATCAGTTAATTTCTTATCAATGTCACGTGATACCTCGTTGCAAAACGTCCACAAGTGAGCACTTACTGTTACATTCATAGTAACGGTCCTTTACCAGCTTCTTTTCTTTGACTTTGTCCTGAAGTTAAAAAGATAAAAACAGAATTTATGTCACTGAGAAACCACAGCACGTACTGTATACTCGCCCTTCCCGCAGACCTGCAGCTTTACCTCTAACTGTTACGGACATTTCTACAAATGCTAATTAAAATCTCCTTACAGAAATCAATTACTCACACTTTTTAAATCATGGAGCGTCCATGTGTAAGCTGTTCCCATAGAAACGATAATGTGAAAAATTTGAGTGGTTTGAATTAATGGCAGTAAAAAGTAAACATATTCCGACCAATCAAAACCAAGAACTCAAAGGAACAAAGATATTAGCGTGTTTTTGTATGTATCTTAACAAGTAAAATATTCTTGAATCTTTCCAATAAACCAAATATAAGACAAATATAGAAATGCTATACAAGTAAACAATAAATAAGAAGAATATTCATAAAAATGCAAAGTGATACGGTTATTCTCTTGGCCTTGCACATCTATCTATATAAAAAATAAATTAATTAATTAATTAATTTTGTTTTGTGCAGCCTGTACGTTTAGCATGCTAATTAGACCCAAACTCCCTTCCGTGGCACTGAGAATTATACTATAAATTATACAGGGTGACACAAAAAACAGGAACTTTTTTACAATCCAATAAAACTAGAAGTGATAAAAGAAATCAATTTTATTCATAGTAATTGAAACCTAAAACTTGTAGAAATACTAAAGTATATTTAACTAAATGTCACTAACCCGCAGTGCTACCACCTGCTAATGGCTACTAATACGCATTTCAAAAATTCCCGTTATTCTGTGTCACCTTGTACTATCACTATTCAACTATCATGGCGGACACAAAGCCAACTCGCACAAAAAACGACGTAAACATTTTATTGAATCTGCCAAGAGAAATCTTCTCATGTTTGTGTTTCTGACATCTTGTTTGTTTTGCCACCTTGTCACATGATTAATCATTAATATTCATTAGCGTCTGCCAAAGATGGGCGTGTACACAGGATCAGACTTGTCTGTCTTCAATTATTTCAATGTTTATACAACACATTGTGTTCGTTATAGTGACTTTAATTTATAATTTTTTTTCTCTTCATTTTAACATATTGTCTTAAACATATACATTTTGAGAACCATGTATGGTCTGTGTCAATCCTTCAGCTTATTTCTAGTCAAATGTTACTACAATTGTAAGTGAAAGAAAATTTTGTTTTTTTCAAGAATTCATTTTCTAAAACTATAAAAAACTATCTGAAAGAAAGAACATTTCAATTATTTGTCACATGTACATTATAGCATTGGAAAAATGTTTTTCCGCATATCCCAGTTGCTGAGGTCAGAGAGGATACAGCACCCCTGGAGCAAATAGGGTTAAGGGCCCTGCTCAAGTGCTCAATAGTGGCAGTGCTGGGGCTTGAACTCCCGACCTTCTGATCAGTAACCCAATAACCCACTGCCATAACCGTTCAAACCACCGCACACTAGATCTGCCACTAAAGAAAGCATTTTTTGCTGATTGGAATAAGCTTAATAATTTCCATGTGATTTGTTGTAAACTTATTTTAAAAAAGTGTAGATAAATGTAATTATATTTCAAAAAAGTTTTCACTTGCTAAGATATCATTTTTGAGCATTTTGATTTAAAGATGAAACTGATTGTGTGTTTTTCAGTGCTTGAACTAACATTTGTAATGTACATTTGTGTGTTTATGTGTGTATCATTGTTTAATTGAGCGTTTGCATACTATACACCAGTGTTTGTGTGTGTGTGTGTGTTCACAGGACACTGTGTGCGCCTTTTATATGTTGATCATGTTTGGATCAGCTGTCACGCACGACAGAAGGTGTTAAACTGTGTGTGTGTGTGTGTGTGTGTGTGTGTGTGTGTAGGACCTCAACACACATTGTACAGATAAAAAAAAATAAAATAAAACACAGCTCTGCTTTTTCTGTTCTTTTGCACACAAAGTTTCTCTCATCCATTTTTACTTCCTTACAGTTTCCTTTCTTTTCTCTTTCATTCACTCTCTAACCAGCTTTTTATCTTCCTCAATTTCTCTACTTGTTTCAATTTAATTTGTTATTGATACCAATTTTGGATCAGTGTGGTTAGCACTGTGCCCTCACACCTCCACAATCGGGGGTTTAAATCCCACCTTCAGGTCTGTGTGTGTGTGTCGAGTTGCGTGTTCTCCATGTGCTTGGTGGGTTTCCTACAGGTACTCGGTTTCCTCCCGCAGTCCAAAGACGTGCAGTTTAGGCTAATTGGTGTTCCCAAATTTCCTGAAGTGTAAGAGTGAGTCTGGAAGATAAGCGGTACAGAGAATGAGAGTGTTCCTACAATGATGAAGGACATCTCAAATATGGCTGCTGTCAGAACAGTTTCACTGAAAGTTTCATCAGTGTCAGCGCACTTCTGAAATACCACGTTTTCTGATAGAACGCATCTGGAATTAAAATTTATTTTGTTAAGAGTAACACATCATTTGAGTAGTTGTCAAAGAGACCTGGATGTGTTCGCACTCAAGCTCATCTGTACTGCAGATTCAGTTGTAGCTACTGATACACTCCATGGTACTGAAGAATAGCATCTTGTTGTATTGTGGTGCTGTCCAGGGTTCTGAAAAATAAATGCTGATAGATAGATAGATCGAAAGATAGATAGATAGATAGATAGATGCTTACTTACTTCATTGATCCCAAAGGAAATTCCAGATATCCAGATAAATGGACTGTTCTCTCTGTTGCGGTCAGGAAAGCGCTTCCACTACCTGAAGGCCAACACAGAGCAACTGAGGAGAAGCTTCTTCCCGCAGGCTATACAGACTCTCAATCACAACACCACATATGACTTAATACTCTGAATTGTTTTCTCACACAAAACAATGTCACTACTGATCACGATGCACATTACATACACATATAATGCACATTCGCACGTTTTGCATTCCATGAAACTTTGAACCTGACTGCACATCATCCTGCACATCACCTTGCTCATGACTGGACATTGTTTCTATATTCCAATTCCATTGCAATTCTATTTTATTTTTTACAGCTAAGTGTTTCATTAGTTTTTTATTTAATTTTCTATATGTCTATATTGTTAAAAAAAAAAAAAAAGTCTTATTTTATACTTTATATTCTTTTTTGAAACCTCATTTTTCTTTTCAAATTTTTAGGTCATCAGAGGTCATTTCACTTCATATCATACTGTGTATGACTGTCACTCACTCACTCATCTTCTACACCGCTTTATTCAGGGTCGTGGGGGACCTGGAGCCTTTCCCAGGAGAATTAGGACACAAGGCGGGATGCCAATCCATCACAGTGCACACCCACGTACACACACTCATTCTTAAGCGATTTCCCTCTGGGATTAATAAAGTTCTTTGGATCTTGAATTCACACACTATAAGTAGTTTGCGAATGCCAATTAGCCTAATCTGCAGGTCTTTGATCTGTGGGAGAAAACCGGACTATCTGGAGAAAATCTACCAAGCTTGGAGAGAACATACACACTCCATGCACACAGAGACACGAATCAAACCTGGCCAGGAACCGAACCTGGAGGTGCAAGGCAACAGTGCTAACCACTACGCCATCGTGGCGTCCTGTGTATGACTGTGACAAATAAAATTTGAATTTGATATCCAGCAGCAATAGAGACAGTATACAAAGACAGGTTGTAGATGTGATTGCACACTGTATATTTATACTGTAAAAGCTCTAATAAAATGGAGTATGATATTTGAATAAGGCCTAGTGCTGAAAAATCAGTAGGGTGCCAAAAGTAAAAGCCAGTATAGTACTAAATCACTAATCTGTCATTACATTAAAATCACCTTTCTATTATTGTGTAAGTTCCCCTTGTGACTTTAAAATGAAAGTCACTATAGTACTGAAATAAAACTAAGTATAGGGTTGAAATGTGAGCCCGCGGTCTGATGATATAAATGGTAGTTATTGTAAAATAGCTAAATGATATGCTGGAAAAGCTACAGTAGGATAGTTTCAAGGTATAAAAAAAAAAAAAAAAAGTATAGCGCTGAAATGAACAAGTGTCCCATTGAAAAGAAGTGATGATGAAGATCTTGCTGACTTTTTTTCTGAAGAGGCTTCAATTGCTCAATGATAGACCGCGACCCCGACCAGGATGAAGCTGTTACTGAAGATGAATGAAGGAATTTTTCCTCTCAGTGTGATTGCACAGGGCTGCAGGATGTGGACTATGTACTCGAAGCTCTCATCCTTTGACCTCTGTGTTTGGTGGAACATAATTGAGTTCACTTCGACATAATGGCTTAACTCTGAATGTGTGTGTGTGTGTGTGTGTGTGTGTGAATATGCATGCGTAACTGTGAGCTTGTCTCCTTCTTCATTTTGGAACTAAACATGTATGTCTGTATATGTGTTCATCTCCTGTTTGACAGGCTCTTGATGAGCGGCATGTCACTTCCCCCACAGCACTAAAATAGCACCACCTCTCACCAACACCGCACACACATTTCTTTTTGAGCCAAATATGCTTGTCAATCTCTCGTCGATATGCCGGCTTTGGTTTAGCGCCAAACAGTCAGAGGTCTCTCTCTCTCTCGCGCGCGCTCTCTCTCTCTCACTCTCACACACACACACACACACACACACACACACACACACACACACACACACACACACACAC
>JAQMYJ010000013.1:14892141-14906967 GCA_030014305.1 Clarias laeviceps | reverse complement strand
GGACGTTTTAATTCATTTACGTCTTAAATACGTAGGCTAAGCGTCGTTCTAACATCGGGCACGGACGTCTCGGCGACATCTGCCAGGTGAGCAAACGCCCTCTGCCAGATGAAAAAGACGACGTCGCATAGACACCTCCACGATGTGTGTGTGCTATCTGGGACACTACTGCTGACACGCACATCATTTCATTCCATACTTCACGTTTCACTCATACTGCTGCTGTCATACCCACATACCATGTCTTTATCCTTCTAAATTTCTAATACTTAAGAAGTTTTCAGATACACTTTTCACATTCTGGGTAATTGATATATTTTTATATATACACTGTTCAACCATAACATTATGACCACCCGCCCAAAATTTAGTACAGTAGGTCCTATATTGCCATTAAAACAGTCAGACCTGCAGGTTTGGAGTTGTCCTGACCCAGCTGTCTAATCATTACAGTTTGGCCCTTCTTACAGTAGCAACATTTTTCTCGTTACAGTGATTGCTGGAAGTGCGTGTGATATATTAGGCAGCAAGTGAACCTTTTTTCCCTGAAGTTAATGTGTTAGAAACAACAGAAAAGTATAAGGATTTTAATGACTTTGCAAAAGCCCAATTGTGATGGCTAGAGGGCTGGGTAAGAGCAACTCCAAAACTGGAGCTCTTGTGGGTTGCAGTGGTCAGGACATACCAAAAGTGATCCAAAGTAGGAAAACTGGTAAACTGGCCACAGGGTCATGGGTGGCCAAGACTTACTGATGCACATGGGGAGCGAAGGCATCACTGTGCATCACTGTTATGGTGGCAACCTACTCAATATTGGGTTATGGCAGTTATGGCTGTATTTCTGTCTAATTCTAATTTGTTTGAATATTCCATCCTATTTGTAGTGAAATATTTCTATTCCATCTTTCCTTTTTAAGTAATGGACGCATAAGCGTTTCACTGCATATCAGCGTGTCTATGGTTGTGACAAAAATTTAATTTTATAGCAATATTAATGAATGACTTACATACGTTTGTCAGGAATGAGACTCTTCTGAAGGTTAAGGGGTTAACAGAGTGACCCTGAAAAGTCAGGACAGTGACGGGGCCATCTGTCGTACCGTATGTCCGTGTGCGTGGCTAGTGCATTATTGCTGATTGGACCAGTGGTCCAAAAAGAAAAGGAGAAAAAGCTTCGAGGAAGGAGACAGAGAGTGGTGATAATGCGTCACCTTTATTTTCATCAGTGTCGTCAATGAATATTTGATGCAGATCAAAATTATATAAAAAAAAAAATTGGCCTTCAGACATCCCTTGGCATTTCAGTCAAACATTTGTAGGAGATTTTTTTTGTTTTAATTTTTGAGACTCAACCATCATTGACTGAGGCGTTATCTTTTGGAACACCACCTACATCCTCCGTGATAAACCAACACTCATTAACAAACACTAACACCTCTGGCACACCACTCTTGTGTGTGCCAGCTTTATCTTTAAACATGATCATTCAACTTTAAACATCAAACACCCACCTGTACAGTACCACCAAACACCTCTTTCAACACAGGCCAACAAAACAACTTGTCAACATACACCAATATCATCTTTAAAAAAAAAAAAACATTCTCTATAAAAATACTCAGACTTAAATTACAACACGTCCACCACAAAACGACATTCACTAACAAACACCCTCATTCTCAAACATTCTTCTTTAAACACCAGCTTTCTCATCAAACACTAATCTCATCTCCTTTTAAACACCCACATTTACTAACAAATATTCTGCATTAAGCACCTCTTTCTATTAAATCTCTAACAGTCACCAACAAAAACATCCAACAAACACCACACCATCCCTGCAGAAAATAAAATAAAAAAAAGTCATCTAAAACACCAACATTCATCATCAAGCATCCATAAAAACATCAACATCCACCAACACCAACCAACACCAATTATTATTATTAAATGGGAGTTAGCAGATTCTCTTATCTAGAGTGACATCTTATCTCATTATACAACTGAGCAGTTGCACATGATGAAACAAGCCCTGCTCAGCTTGTTTCATCATGTGGTGAGTGCTGGTTACCAATACTTACTATAAAACACTACCACTCACCACAAAATACCACCAATAACTATAAAGCACCATCATTCACCACAAAAAAAATACTACTCACCATAAGACACCAATATTCACGACAAAACATCAACACTTACCATTAAACACCAACATTCTTGACAAAACACCACCACTTACCACAAAACACCAACATTTACCACAAAACACCACCACTTACCACAAAACACCAACATTCAGTACTCATATAAAACATCAACATTTACAACACAACACCACCACTCACCATAAGACACCAACATTCACCACAAAACACCACTCACCATAAGACACCAACACTCACCACAAAACAAATACATTAGTGTTGACAGTTAAGCCTGTAGGTAATTTGGGTACTGACTGAAAAGTCTGGAAGTCTTGAAAGGTCTGGACTTCAAGCCCCAGCAACACTGTTGAGTACTTGAGCAAAGCCCTTAACCCTCTCTGCTCCAGTGGGTCATTTAAACACCAGCCATTTTATTAAACACCAACCCACTAGCATTTACCTTTAAATACCCGCATTTACTAACAAACATTCAGCATTAAACACCAGCTTTCTGTTAAAACTTCAACAATAACCAACAAAAATCAAACGTCAACAATCTCCAACTTTCTCACCAAACACCATTCCTACAAAAAATAAACAACTTCAACAATTATCAAGCAACTGTTATCATCAAAAACCCATATCCACAATTAAACATCAGTGTTCAATCAACTTTTGCCATAATAACATATAACATTACATACCAAGCATTTACCTTCGTACACCCACATTTTCCACGGAACACCCACGTCTGCTTACACACATTAACATTATTCCTGTAGCTCGCAGTGTGTTGGTTGCTGGTGCCTCACAGGGACTAAGTACATAATTGCATGTTTAAGTGTTTTTGCTTAATAAGCTCGTTTTCAGGTTGTCAAGGGGTTTGTGGCTCAAGTGCTATTAGAGGAGGTCTTTTTATTCCACAAACTCACTCACACACACACACACACACACACACACACACACACACACAGAATGAGGGAGAGAGAGAGAGATTTACTGAACGGTTTTTAGAATGGAACCACTAATCAAGCCACATGTTAACAAAGAAAAGATAACTAATATCGCTGCCACATTAGCAAACCTTAAATAAAAGTGCATGAGAGTGGCACTGCATTGTTCCTTCCTCGTTACCAGATGTGTACTGTATGTGTGTTTTATGCCGTATACTGAAAACATGACATGAGATTGGCACGGTGACAATTTATCGCATCTCTCCAACCTCAATGCTTTCGCTCTGTGCTTTTGGAGTCGAGGGAGCAATTTAAGATTAGTGGCGGATTATTCTGATATTATTGTGTATGGAGTTAGGATTAGCCTTAGTGACGCAGCTGCAGCTTTTTGACCGCATACAATGGAAAAAAAGAACAAGAAAAGCCAAAACAAAACAGAATATGACACAAAATGAACCAAAATAGCACACTAATCAGCTTTTAAGTAACCAGATTAGTTCTAATACGAATTAGCATCAATTAAACAGTGCAAGTGTTTTTATTTTAATTTGATTTGTAAGAATATTTGGAGTTGAAATATTATTTGACATTGTTAGAAAGCATTTCGTTTTACTGACGGTTTTATGTTAATTTAGTGAGATTGTAAATCACTCGATTTAATTAACAAAAAGCGAGGCAAATAGGAATGTGTTAAACTCCTGAATTGCCTCAGCCTTCAATCATTTTTCTCAAATAAGTTTATAATAAAACAAATATACCAAGTGGACGAGCTGCACAGTGGTAAAGTGCTCGCCCTATCATCCGGAGATCGTTAGTCCGATTGCCGGGTGATGCTGTAGCCTCTCACAGCCGAGAGCGTAGAGAAAACTGATCGGCCGAGCTCAGCCTGTGGGTTGGAATGGGAGGCACTTAGTGCTTCCACATCAGTCACAGCTCTACAGGCAGTCATGGGCGTCTGTGAGCTCAAGCAAGCGGAAGGAGTGGATAGCGCTGTCCTCCAAGTGTGTTACGCCGCCCCCATGATGCATAAGCAAGTAGTTCGAAAAAATGTGGCTGGATGGTGTCAGATAGTTCGGAGGAAACACATGATCGTCTTCGGCCCTCCCTGACTGGTAGTAGGAGCCTTAATGTGGGAGACCCCTAGTGACCCCAAGTTGATTCCTAGGAAAGTGATTCATTTTAATTCAACACTCAGAACTGGAGACATGATGTGTGTCAGGTGATGAAATTACCATCTTTGAAATCATATTTGGAGATCTACTGAATATTGACATAATGAGATGGAAATAAAATCGTAGAATAAGGATTGTGCTGAATTTGAATGTTAACAAGAAACAAAATTGACTCACTCAAATGAGTCATGCAAAAGAACGAAGACATGAACTGCTTATCATTACCTAAAGCTCTGGTTATGAGTGTGTTCTCTTGTAATGGTTATGACATTGTCGAAAGATTAATAATAATAGTAATGTTTCTATGCATATGTGCAAGATGAGTGTATATACAGGTGAACTTAAGTATGTGTCAAATATTATTTGTAGTTACAGCTTTTATAATTAAAAGGATTAATTATATACTTCGAATAAAGTTAGAACTTACATTTAGCAGACTGTCTTATCCAGAGTGACTTACATTTAGCTCTTTACACATATAAGCAGTTGAGGGTTAAGGGCCTCGCTCAAGAGCCCAACAGGGGCAACTTGGTGGTGCTGGGGTTTGAACCTAGGACCTTCAACACCTTTAACCACGGAGATAGCCCTGCCTCTAACTTACACAAAAGGAGTCTGTACAAGGAACAGGTTTTCAGGTCAGAGAAGTTTGAGTAAGACTTCGATCTAAAATGTTGTTTCATTCACTTTTATAAAGAGCCTAGAGAGAGAAACTCTAGGGGGAAACATAAGAGGTGATTGAGCAAAATCCTGTTATGAGGGATTATTCAGGAAGAGAAGAAAAGATGGAGGAAAAAAGAGGAAAGAGGCATTATTAAGGACATGTTGGATTCTCTACTATCACAAATCACAGATTGTGATCTGTCCAGGCATGGACTCTACCAAACCTCTGAAGGTGTGCTGTGGTATCTTGCACCAAGCTGTCAGTAGCAGATCCTTTAAGTCATGTTAGTTGTTTTTCTGACACATCTCACAGATGTTTACTTGGATTAAGATCTGGAAAATGTGGATCTGGAGTTAACAGCTTAAACTCCTTGTGTTGCTGAAACCATTCTCGGACCATTTTTGCAGTGTGTCAGGGTGCATCATCCTGAAAGAGGCCACTGTCAATAAGAAAATATCATTTTCATGAAGGTGTGTACTTGGTCAGCAATAACGTTTAGGGACAGTAGTCGGTAGGTGTCAAAGTAACATCCACATGATTGCGGGTCAATACCCAAAATCTCGCACTGCCTCCGCTGACTTGTCTTCTTCCCATAATGCATACTGGTGCCATCTGTTCCACAGGTACGTTGCATCATATGGATCCCCTTAACCATCCACATGATGTAAAACAATACGTGATTCGTGAGACAAGGCTACCTTTTTCTAATGCTTTGTACAAGTTTTGATCCTCACATACTGTATCCACCGTAGGCTGGCTCGTGTAATACAGCAGCAGCTCTATAACACGAGCCAGCCTTCGCTCCCTACATGCAGCAGTGAGGCTTGGCCACCCATGTCTCTATTGTCAATTCACTGGTTTTCCTTCCTTAGATCACTGTTGGTATGGACTGACCACTGCAGACTGGGAAGAGCTGCATTGTTCCCACAAGAGCTGCATTGTTCGACGCTCTCTGATGCCGTCATCTACCCCTTAAAACTTGGCCCTTGCCAAAGTCACTCAAATATTTATACTTGCTCATTTTGTTCTGCTTCCAACACATAAACCTCAGGAACAAAATGTTCATTGGCTGCCTAATATATCCCACCCGCTTCCAGGTACCCTTGTAATGAGATAATCAATGCTATTCACTTTACTTGTCAGTGTTCATAATGTTATGTTTAATGTCTGAAATTAGCATCTTTTACTCATCAAAATAGCTTCCTACTCTTATGCTTACATATTTTTTTCACATATTAGAAAAAAATAAGTAGTAAAATTTAATACAGTTTAAACCCTGGCTTACTTTCCCAAGAAGAAGTACATTGTGTAGTGGATGTCTCTGAACCTGCAGATTACTCACAAATGTAAAACATCTGGTCAACTTGCTCAGTGTTATAAGAGCTTTGGACTATTATTTGACAAATTGCACAAAATTAAACAGAAAAAAAAAATAATAATCTCCCAGAGGAGCTGCTCCTTTGTTCTTCCCCTACACACGCCTCAGTCACTCATACGCCCCCTATTTTTATTTTATTTTTTTTACTTACTTACATTTGAAATCTTTCCTCTTTGAGATTTAATTAGCTGCTCCAGCAGGAGAAAATGCCTGGTTTGGGATCGAGTTCAGTGGTTCTGTGGCCGCTCCGACAAAATTAACTCAGACAAACGATAATTAATATTTTCACCCTGCAGCGGCAGAGGAGCGCTAACAAGCAATCACAGGATGAACTGCCGCTTGTTGTTGCTCCACTCAGCCAGATCAAATTAATTCCACAGTCGCTAACCCGCTAGCACCCTACACCCGGCCCTCGCTAATGTGCTGCTTAAGCGGTTTGTGGGTAAATAAACCGGGGTGTATGCATGCTCGCATGCACCCTGGTGAAAGATTAAACCTTAGCACAAGGCTAACGTTAGCAGAAGTTGATAAAATGGCTGCTGTACGGCAAGTCTGTTAAAGGGGCCCGTCCTGTGCAGTTTTGGTATTTAGAGATTAATTTATAGGATGTCAGACTAGCTTTGGCAAATTCCCTTTCACACATCCAAACAGTTCAAATGTGTTGCAGCATTGCTTCTCATGCCAGACACTGCACAGCTTACTGCCTTCACTATAAAAGAGCCTTCCGCATTCTGTTATTGCTTGTTGTTTTTCTGTCCTGTCCCCACCCTGGTATTTTTTATTAGCTGCTTCCCGGCTGTACCTTCATATACTGTGGCTGGTTAATTAACTGGGGCAGCAGAGCAGCAAGATGAGACCGGATGGTCCCTATAAAAGTCAGCTTGCCAACCTCAATTGCCCCACTACCTGTTCAAGTCCTTGAACTCCTCACCCCTCTCACCCTTGTCTCAAACTTAATGATAATATGCTCTCTTTGCTTTATGACCTAGATGGTGTCATGCTTGCTCTAAGCCCTAGTTTTGAAGATGTCATGTCTACTCGGTCTCATGCTTTCAGTGAAATCAAAATGTTTTGCACCATTGCCGACTTCAAAATGGTCATGTTGGCTCCACCTTTGGGTTTCAAAGTCGTTCCATCTTTTGACTTTGGTGATGTCAAGCTGTACACACACATATCACACTACTGTACATCACATCATAGCATCTCATATTATAGTATATACAGTAGGTCCTGGGCAATTGCAATACTCCTAGACTTCAGATGGCCCCAAAGAGAAGATGTTACGCCTGTTTCTTGTCATCTTGTGTCTGAACTAAAAAAATAAAACTATGAATTTTCATTTTTCAAAAATGCATGTTGATCCAGACTTTTGGCCCATCTTGTATAAGCTGATTAGTTAAACAGAAATTAAATTTGATTCTAGAATCATAATGAAGAATATGATGTAATATTCTAGGCTTTTGTAGGAAATTTGTTGGTTGATTGGGACCACCAGGAGGACCACCAAGTTCTGCTACTTCCTGTTGACCTTTTTTCTAATAATGTCTCCATAATTCTTTAATGAGACATTGAATGTGACAGGAAGGTTCAACAGGAACTACATGCACGTATGAACTAAAACATATATGCATGGACATGAAGAAACATCGAACCACATGCGCCAAAGCATCCACCCTAGGAATCATTCAGAACTAAAATGCTGCTTGTCGCAGTCACATTGTAATGCAGTTCAAGACTTATCCAAGTTTTCATGAAGCTTCCGCCATTTTCTTTCATCCTAATCAGTATCACACTCTATTTAGGTACCTATTGTCCACAGAATATATTGTGGAGCTAGAATGGGAGTGGGGGATAAAAGGGTTGCTATGGTAACCAGTCAGGAAGCACAATAACTTTTCCTCATCGTGTAAATGAAGGTTCAGAGGAATCAGCATTCGATGATCTCGGCTCTGTGTGTCGAGTTTCTGACTGCAGTGCTCACTGACGGCCCCTTCCATTACAAAAGGGACACGTGTTGCATTATGGGATGCGACTGCTTTTCTAGTGATGAGCTATTTTGCAGTCAGCGTATGGTGAGAGCGCAGTCACTGATACAGGAAGAGATGCGAGGCTCTTTCAAGGCAAAAGATGAAATAAAAGGGACACGAAGCACTTTGGCAGGATGTGTTCAGAATCATAATGCGCTGTGGAAGTATCCTGTGCCAAGACGTGAATCCAGATGCATGTTAGACGAGGATGTGAGCACAAATGTAGGGATTTATGAAGCTTTTAGTTTCTCATTGTAACGGAGATGTAATTGAATATCGAAGTAGTTGGAAAATGGATGGCAAGATGGTGGAAAAAACTAGCAGGAAAAAGGATTTTGGTTCTTATCTCATGTCTTATCACTACATCACTACACCACCAGTGGTTTAACAAACAGTTTATGCATGATTTCTTTTTATAAATCTACATTAGTAGTTAATGTGCTGTTTTACACCTGCTTATGTCGTCTTACTCCTATTTTTTATAGTCAAAAATGTTATAATTATCATACAATTAAATACCACAGGATTCTACATAATTAATCAATATCACAATGAGGTTTTGATGTTGTACAGAGCGTCTTTGATTCAGTCAGAGGTACAAGGCCACAGGCTAAGTGCTGAAGATTTCACAGCCGTGCTGATATTTAGTACAACAGCATGACCTTAAATGTAATATTGCTTTTACAGAACAGTTCTACCAATGTCATTTATTATAAACTGATTATGATTTGTTTGCTTATTTAACCAGTTATTTTGCTCCACCAACACTTATCCTTCCATGGCTGGCAGAGCTACTGCAGCATTAAGCAGGTGGCTGACAGTTATAGTGTCCGAATAACGGGTCAAGTAACTTTAAAAAGTTTTAAATTCTTTACTATGTACAGTAGGCAAAAAGCAAGAAAAATAATATGTAGAGGAAACTGACAGTCTTGTAGATCTTATCATTTTCTCTTTATGTCTCTACTTATTTGAGTTCACAATAGCCTCAGCTAACTCACTGTTTTGTGGTTGAATACCAAATAGTGTAAAATGGAAAGCTAGTTTGCTACGTAGGGTGTACATTAGGGCCCTTGTTCCAAACACAAAGTAATGTCCTTGTTCAAGGGTAAAGAAATGCTAGAGCACTCATTGCTGAAAGATACATATACATAGGTAAATGTCCCAGTGCTGTTATACTCGATATCCGCACTCAGGCAGTCGCTCTTGTATGAACAAATTACTCCATAACTGTTGTATAATTTCCAGCAAACTTTCTAATCAATCACCTACAAAAAAGTGTTTTTTCTTGTTTTGCACAAACTCAACTTTAAAAATGTAATGTTATTTGATTTTGGAGGATGGTTGTAAAGGTTTATTTATTTATCTACTTTTCCTATTAGTCTGTAATTCATACAACAGTTTCCCTTGTTAATGGTCACATTGTTAAATATTGCAAATTTACATTCATACCGCTGTATCCAATAACATTGGTGACATTCTAGCTCCACAAAAAAAAAAAAAAATAATAATAATAATCCTGTTGATTTTAAGTGTGTCGGTTCTTACTGTGCATTTTAAAGAACATAAATGAACCTGATGTTCTTGTTGTTAGTCTTTCGGGCTGCTCCCGTTGAGGGGTCGCCACTGATGGCAGGGCTTGTACCCGGATCCTCAGATCCCCAAACCAACAACGACCTAGAGCCTTAGCTGCCTGAGCTACAATTCCACCTGATCTCATCATAATGTGAGAAATCTTTGCTATCCAGTAGCTTTCCTATTATATCCAGCATATTTATACAATCTCTAAAAGGGGAAATACAGTATGTGTTACATATGTGTGACTCAGTGGTCTGTAGAACAAAAAACAAGTGGAAGTGGAAGAAAAGAAAATTGCACTCTACCTGAAATTCTCCTGGTTTTTCTCCATTTTCCGCTGTCCAGTTTTGGTTAGTTTATGTCCGCTGGAGTGTCAGATTCCTCTTCTTAGCCGACAGGAGTAGAACCTGAAGTAGAACTCTTCTGCTGTTGTTCGACATGTGTGTTCAGATACCACAGTTCTGCTCACCACAGTTGTAAAGACTAGTTCTTTGAATTACCATGGAGTTCCTGTCAGTGTTCTTTCTGCAGAACTGCTGCTCACAGGATGGATGGTTTTTATAGCACCATTCAGTTTAAATTCCAGAAACTGTTGTGTGAAAATCCATGGAGATCAGCAGTTTCTGAAATAACCACACTACCAAAAAGAAAGACACTGGGATTACATTTAATCTCTACTGTACATATATCTACATTATATTTACATGATTACAGTTGTTCACGTTATCCCATTGCCATGCTTATTTAGCCATTCAAGAGTGAACTTTTTACAAAGTAATTAATTCATGCTAGTCCCCATCACCGATTCTTAGTTTACTTATGAAATGAATTGTTAAGTTTAACTAGGATGTTTTAGACAAAGATGGAGCAAGGTGGAGGAGAGCTGAAGAGATGAATCACACAGTAGTGAAGGACAGCTTTACTTGGATGGCAAACTGCAACAGCATGGCAGTGTTAACAGGCGAGTCGTATTTATAATCGTCCTTCAGGCTTCATGCTCAAGGTCAGAATTAGTCATAGAGGGGGAGAAAAAAAACTCCCTATAAGAAATAGTCATTGCCAAGCTGAGTTCAGCACACAGATCCGAGTATTGCAGTAAGTACAATATATTATAGAATCACATAAAATATAATAGAAGTGGATGGAGTAAAAATCTATTTAATCATCCAAGAATGTAAAGCAAATAGCTATCAGATATCTGTTTAGTGAGATGGATGGATGGATGGACAACATGGGTCAACTTCAGCTAGATAAACTAGAGATTACAAAACTAAACTACAAAATTATTAGTGACTGTGGCCAAAACAATATATACTGTTGCTATGACTCAAAAGAGCTATGAATTGGTTAACAAACCTACTATTCACCATAAAATGGCAACCTTTTTCAATACTAGATAATCATCTGCAATAACGGATGGATGGATGGATGGATGGATGGATGGAATACCTTAATCAGTCATAACATTACAATGCAAACTATTATTCCCAGCATTGTGCAGGTTCCTCTGGCCCTCGGACCATGGCTCCACATGACCTCTGGGGCATGCTGTAATATCTGGCACCAGGACTTTGGCAATATATTATTTGGGTGCTGTGGGTTGTTGGGTGGAGCCTCCATGGATCTGACTTTTTTGAAAAACAGGTCTGAGAAGAACTCTGATGTCCAGCCAAGCCAAGGGTGTCTGAATGGTGGCTGGAAGGCAGGTAGATGCAGCGCCTTCAGCTGTAACAGGTGTACAGAGAGAACAGTGTGACTATGGCATAAATTACTTCCTACACACCTGACTGAGCTCTCGGTGACCTTCCATCCACAGGTGGTGAACTGAAGATGGTACATCCTGATGCATCTCCAGCTATGTCGGATTTCGCCGCCCTGCCCTGCATGCCACTCTGCTGTCCAAAACACAGGAGGTGCTGAAAGGGCACTGTTTTCTCGGTACCATTCTGCTGCCTGGGTGAGGAGCAATGATATGTGTGGTCGGCCTGCTGTCTCAACTGATGAAAATAATCTCTATTAAAATACTTCCATATTAGATCAATCGATGAATGAACAAACTACAACAAACTTTGACTAGGTGAATATTGAGCATTCTTAAGATAAATAAATGATGAGAAATGAAAAGAAAGTAATAAGACCAGAAGCACTTGGGCAATTATGTTCAAATGGATGGATGGATGGAAAAAGTCAAACTAACCAAGTATGTAATGTAAAATGACCTACAGACCACTATCCAGTCTTGCAAGATAGACGATCCCCAGAGAGTCTGGTTCTTTTAATCATTAGAACGTCCAGATGAAGAAGAAACACCAAGAGAATTATGAATCGATGGCCCCAATCGAAACCATTCGATTATTTTATCTGGTAATTATTTAAAGAGGCATCAGTACAGTACTTGTTCACCCAATATGAAAGAAAGATCAGCTCCAAATCTTTAAGTGTGAATGGATTAATGCTTTTTGTAAAGTACAAAAAGGTTTGGCCTTGTACTTTTTTTTTCCTTTCAGACTTTTTATCCTCGTCTCTGTGTACTTTATTCATCCATCCATCCATGGAGACACATTCACTTATTAACATCAATTTAGTTTTTAATAAAAGCCCAACAAATATCTGTTTAGTTAGCAATAGATGTGTGGATAAAAGTTGTCTAAAAACACTCTAATGGCTAATGTCTGACAGTTGTGTCAGCTAGACGGTTCCACGTTGCTGCCTGGTAAAAACAGACCAATAAGAATATTCTAAACCACAGTACACTTCAACATGAATATTTCCTCCAGTCCTCATAATTAGCTCCAACACACTGATCACTGTCTATTTAGTGATGGACGGACGAAAAGTAAAAACAATAATTTTCTTGTGTCCTCAATAGAACTATAAAATGAGCTCCAAGCCACTGCTGTTTAACGAGCTAGAAGAATGACAAACGTTTTAATAAATAGTTGGATGGATAGATAAAGGGATGGATGGTGTCGACCAGCTGGAGCAGAGCTTGGCTGGATGCTGGATGTGTTTGGAGAGGACGCAGATGGTCGATTATCATTGACAGATGCTCTTTTGTGTGGCAATGAGAGCGCTCGGTGGAACCAGTGCAACCTGGCTTATGTACCCCATATAGCATTAAAAGTGTAGGAATTTCTACCACCCAAATTATGATGGGGTGAATGGCCATACTGTAGTTTAGATTTTAGCTGTCATGAGTTGGAATGATGCAATTTCACTGAAAATGGGAGACTTCAGGGCTCAACACATATGCCAAGATGGTGAACATTTTTGATTGACAGCACTGTGCCTTTTAGGGCCATCTAAATATATAAAAATGGATTTTGAACAAGGCACAGAATCATCCCTCTTACTTACGTACGTACTTAATTCTGATTGGTTAAAAGGTGTTAAATTTTCTACATCAGGAACTCCGGTATTAGGGACATAACACCTCCATACAAATAGGTTAATAAAGTGAAATGATTCATTATCAATGTTGAGATAACATTCATTATAGATATATGGAAGGAGTCTCCATTGTCAGGACTTTGCACTTATAGCTGCTGTAAAGTAACTTTGGCTGAAACTATGAACAGATTCAAATATTATGTGAGGTTTAATTTATGTGATATAAAAGGAATCAAGCATTTTAGGGCATGAAATTATCAAATAGTCCATGTTGAGTGGCAATTAATTCTTAATGATTATGTTCCTATATCTTTAAAAACACACACCTTAATGATGTATTCCTACTATATGAAGTAGGTTCTGCACCTCAAGTGGCCTAGTGGGGAAGAATTATAGAATAATAATAATAATAATATTGTAGCTACAGTAATGTAACAAATCCTTACCTGGGTTAATAATTCATACTCACTTAAAATCTTAAAAAGAGAAACCATTGATCTTTTTCACAGATAAATTTGGAGAGGGTGTGGAGATGAACATGGGTTAAGTGGTGAGCCACTCAACCAAACACACACACACAGGCACAGACACACACGCGCACACACACAGATTTGCACATGAAGCAAGCCAGAGGAGAGGAAGTTCTCCCTCAGCAGCGTGTGGGCGGGTTTGTGTTGACTGCAATTTGCTGAAAACGGCCAGAAGCTGGACACGCGCGCACACACACACACACACTAGTGAATTCAGCAAAGATTACATACAGCTTTGTTCATTAAATAAAGAATAAAGTACGGTGGGACGTTGGTGTGATGTGGCCTGATGCAATGCAGAGTTAATCGTCAACGATTAAAACGTTTATTTCCCAGTAACAGCATGTTCCCAAAGTGTTTTATTACACCATGTCTTACTTTTTTACATTTTATTTTAAATTATTTTATGAGCACTTTCAATGTTATCAAACATATAAAATAAAAAGGTTGTAATAAATGATAATATTAAATAAATCAATATGTACATTTTAGCATGTTTATTTTAAATAAACCCCACCTAACATTTAAGGTCACTTGCACTTAATTTTTTTTTTTTTTAAATGTTCTGAATTTTACTTAATGTCTTTTCCTTTAAGAAATATGTATATCCAGCCAGTAAATTTAAGTTCCATTTACAATTCCTTCTATGTTTTTTTTTTTAGATACATACAAGTAAAATTTTTAGTTACTTTTATGACTATGCTACTATTATTACTTACGATAAAGGCTATTCATCCTTCTATGATTGTTACTGTGAAAAGTACTATTACTACTAGTTCCTTCTACTACTACTGATTGTTACTAAATTAAAATTTTTGTTTGTCACATACACAGTCATACACAGTACGATATGCAGTGAAATGCTTGTATGACCGCCAGTGACCTTAAAAAATAAAAGCTTATACATAAGAGAAATATGAATAAAAAGAAGAAATACGATAGAAAATACATTTAACTAGTAAAATATACTGTACAAATAAGGACATAATATAG
>JAQMYJ010000013.1:14875204-14892041 GCA_030014305.1 Clarias laeviceps | reverse complement strand
CCAGACTCAACAGGGAACCCATCCTCATCTGGGTAAAACAGAAAGCAGGAATTGATCTGCATTCATACTGTGTGTTAAGTGGCAGGCACTTCAGCTATAACAGTTCATGTTAATTTATGTTAATATGAAGTCCAGGTAGTTATTGGAGTCTCAGGTAGACTCGTAGGAACTCGGGTAGACTTGTAGACTACTTGTTACTATTACTATTTATACCACTACTACTATTGTTGCTTCTATTTCTATTTCTACTACTACAACGGTTACTATTACTGTTAGTACTAACTGTTACTAATCATAGTATTACTATAATTTTTACTGATATTTTTACTACTATGATTGTTACTACTATGTTACTACTATCACCATTGCTACTACTATTACTACCACTGATTGTTACTACAGCTAGGATTACTACTACTACTATTACTACTACTACAATTGTTACTACTATTAACACTATTACCACTATTAATATGATTGTTACTACTACTATTACTTAAACTACAACTGTTATTACTATTACTTCTGTTTTTACTTAAATTGTTACCACAATTTATAATCTGATTATTGATTGTTACCCCAATTACAATTGGTACTTATTTTATTACTACGATTGTTAGTACAAGTGAAAACCTATAGCAGGTGGTTTTGCTACTGATTTAATGTCAAAATTTTAATAAATACAAAAATTACAGGATTTAGGCAACTTAAATGTCCAAAAACATGAGAATACCACAACCGTTATACCTTTTCCTGTCCATTTGGTATATCTCAGTAGTACCCCAGTTATAACTACATCATGCTTATCTACAAAAAGCTTTGTAGTATGTGATCAGCTACGGAGAGATAAAAGGAAGGTCATGACACTGTATGTAGCAGATCTTTGGGATCTTGAACTCTATATACTGAAATGTGTAAAAAAAAAAAAAAGAATTATATATATATATAGCTGCTGTACTTACAGTCACTCAATGTCTTATTAGCTAAAAGCTTACCTGGAACAGATATAACAAAGAAAAACAAACATTTATGAGTTAATTCTGTCGTTTAAATGTTTTAGGTCCACAAGGTCACAGTATGAGCTGACAGTCATTTGCCAGCAAATTGACTAGCTGGCTAATTAGCTAGATCATGAGTGATTTGTATTTTTCAGTCTGTTTCAATTCAGTCTGTTTCAATTATGACTTAATATAATAATAATGATTTCTGACAAATATCTAATAGAAGTGTTCTTGTATGTTCAGTGGGTACTCTCTGAAGTTATGTAGTGGCACTATATAAAATACTACAGAATACAGAATCACTGACAATTAAATGCATAAAACAAGCTAAGCCTAAGCTTTGATGATGGCTTACCTTACATGACTACAAAAGTACTTCCCAGCACTGGTGTCTGCTAATAAAATCAGGGCATGTAGTTTACATTCTGCAAAATGTCACTGTACATGCATCAGTGTTAGGTGCGTGAACATTTTCACAGCTGGAACTTCTCGTGTTCCATGAATTTTTAGATGGCTTTGCACCTGTTTGTAAATTCACCATCCTGTCAATTCTTTCCTCACCATTTTTCCCTCCACTGCTGGAACACAGAACAAATTAAAGAACACAGTCACTGTCCACATAATGTAGCCATTGCCATTTTACATGCCAGGATGGTTTAAATGTACAGGTGAAGTTGCATTTACATTTTTAAAACAGCCCTCTGTTCCAGTATTGCAGCTGCTCAGTGTTAGCTATGCTATAGTCAAGAAGCTACTGTTAACTGTTTCACTGTCCTCCTATGGTGCAAACAAATGGTAAGATCTCAGGTCAACATTCACATGCAAATACTACGGGCATATTGGGAACACGAGTTAGCCTAATCTACATGTCTTTGGACTGTGGGACGAAACCGGAGTACTTGGAGGAAACCCATTAAGTATGGGAAGAACATGCAAACTCCATGCACACAGACCCCAAGGTGGAAATCGATCCTGGACCCTGGAGGTGCAAGACCACAGTGTTAACCACTACGCCACCGTGCCGCCTATATTGCAGGTGGTAACTTAAATTACAACAATTCCTGCTAACTGGTTAGTTATACCAGATAGCTAGTAGTTTGACATCTGCAATTCAGCTGTCACTCAAATTGGCCTTGCCCCTAATCAGTTAATACAATTTTAACTGATGTTATATAAAAATTCATTCACATACAAGTGCCATGAATAAGAAATCTAGCTATGGAGACCAAAACTTTTTTTTTTTAGTGTGTGTACCGAGTTATAAACATGTTTGTTTCTGTTGCAAATTTGGACATTTTTACAATTTTGGGAATTGATTGGAGCCAGCTTCTTGCTGACATCTAAGGAACTGGACGTTTTGGCACTTCAACCTTGGACTCATTTTTCAAAATTGGATGTTACCCCATGGCTTGTAGGAACTTTTTGGAATTAGGGATTTTAAAGCAAATCTGAATTTTGTTTCTGACTCTAAGCTTTAATTTGTATTAAGGTTACCATTAATCACGTTTGAACGTCTTCTTGCATCAGAACCTGGAAACAGTCATGCTAGCTGCTGTTTTTGAGAAAATATATCACTGGTTTCAGGGACTAAGAAAGGCTTCATGAAATGCTGCAATCCCTCCCCCCCCACCTCAAAAAAAAACAATTAGATAAATTTATAGCCTCTTCAGCCACTCAACAGTAGGAGTGTGACCCCATGATGCAGGACCCCCAACATCCCTACTTACTGCGGGTATGGTTCCACAAAATTTCCCCAATTAGTTAGGGCTGTTTGCCTACAGTTTGCCACATGCACTGTAAACACAAACTGTTCACACTATTCAAACAACTATTTCTCTCTGCACAACCTTCATTATTCACTAACAAGTTCACTGGCTTGGCCACAACACAGCTTGGACAACCATTTGGCCGTGTTCGATCTGCAGTTTCGCTACTTCCCTGCTTGGCTCAGCAACGATTGTTGTCTCTCACCTACCCATCTACAGATTGTCACAGTTTATTAAGGATATTTTATTTTAGACTGTTTGACACCTGCCTACTTCCATGAAACTCACAGGTTCTCTCGAAACCTTTTGCAACATGGTGACTAAAATTCTTATCCACTTTCTGATGTGTGTACATGGAAAAACTTACTAACTACAGTAGCTAAGCAGCTACCTAGCAAAAATAGACAGTGCATGCTACATTTTTTTTTTCTAAAAAACAGCAACAAAACACAAAAAAGAAAAATGACCCATCTTAGATTTCGTTTTTAATTTAATGCATTTTCACTTTCATAGCTCAGCACTCACTCTGCTTAGCTAGCTAGCCTAGTCTTCCTAGAAACCATTTCACTCACTGTCTATACCGCTTTATCCTGTATTCAGGGTCATGGGGGTCTAGAGCCTATCCCAGGATGCTTAGGGCATGAGGCGGGGTACACCCTGGATAGGGTGCCAATCCATCGCAGGGCACACACACACACACTCACTCACACACTACGGCCAATTCGGGAACACCAATTAGCCTGACCTAATCTTTGGACTGTGGGAGGAAACCGGAGTACCTGGAGGAAACCCACCAAGCACAGGGAGAACATGCAAACTCCAAAAAGACGTGAATCAAGCCTGGCCGGTAATCGAACCCGGACCCCAGAGGTGCAAGGCGACGGTGCTAACCACTACACCACCATGCTGCCCTCCTAGAAACCAATTAAAGTCAAACGCTTGAAATTAAAAAATGACTCAAAACTGTAAAATAGCATCAGTCTATGTGCGCAATTATCTATGGAATTCTTCCTACCTATAGTCTGCCTGTGCATCTTTGCCTCAGTGTCTGGTTTCCTGAGATGTCTTATAATACTTGGTTAGGTGTCCTCGGGTCTAGCTGCCATTCCTTACATTTTTCGGGAACGTTTCAATAATAAACATGTGAAATATTATGCTGTACTTAATGTTTCAAGGCAGTGGTATGACGAAGGTTAAGGTTTTGGACTGGTGAAGCTGGGTGGGGTGTATTCATCGCCCAAAGTGCTGAATGGCATGTAGACAGGCCCTTTCACCTTTCTTTCTTTACAAATTGATGGGAAATTATTTTTACAAAAACAATTTTAGGTAAAATCTTGTCACGTTAAGGAGCAATCTTTACTGGTTTCTTATTTTCAGAGGGTTTTTGTGTCATTTCTTGAAAAGAAAAATATGAAATGCTCAAAACTGATTGCTGAGGCTGGACTACTTCTATAAATGTTAAACATTTCCTTAGAGAAAACCTTATGTGGAGCATCTTCTTAAACAGAATAACTTATTAGAACAAGCAGGAATTACTGCTCCAATTCATGTCTCCTTTGGCCCACTGTAATGTCAATGCAGGTCAAAGGTCATCCAATGTATATTATTTCTCACACACAACGTGGAACCTAAGAAATTCTTAGCACTTTACTGGGAAATATGAGTCGAGCCACCAGTTGGCGGCCAGTCAGTTTAGCACAGGAAGATAAAGTGGACGAAACAGGGCTAAATGGAGAAGACAAGGCAAGCAAGTGGAGATTTGATTTTTCTTCACAAAGCCTCCCAGCTGTTCCGGCCATTACTGTATGTGTGTGTTTGTTCGTTCTGAAGTGTCTTGAATGTTGCTTGCTATCCAGTGACTCTCATTGGATAATGACTTGTCATTGCATCAGGTTCTCGCTCCCTCTCTTTCGCGCTCTCACACAACAAAAACCGTGTGTGTTTTTTCCCCACTCTGTGGCCAGAATCTCATCATCTCTCCTGCTGAGATGCTGAAGCACTCAATGAACACAGTTGGAGGGCTAAACAGTCTCTCTCTCTCTCTCACTCACACACACACACACCACATGGTCATGATTCTATGCTATGGAGAGGCCAGCTGCTCTGTGTGTTAAAAAAATAAATAAATAAATAAAAATAAAAAAACTGGCACTGAGGTTAAGGTTAGCATGAGAATTTAGTATTAATTTTAAAAACATTTTCTAACATTTTATAATCATTACAGACTTTGACTCCTTTCTTCCTCTCATTAGATAATGCCCAAAGTCAACATTAACACGTAGCAATTGTCAGCGAAGGTTAATTGTAATAAAAGTAAATGGTCCAATGTTTTGTCCTATAGACTCATTGGCCACTTCACTAGGCACACTTTGCTAGTACAGGTTTGGATCCACATTTGCTTTTAGAACTGCCTTAATTTTCATGGTACAGATCCACCAAGGTGCTGGAAACATTCTGTATTCCATTTGGACATGACAGCATGCCATTTGGGGTTCCATCAAACCCTGAAGGCGCTTTGTTGGATTGAGAGGTCATTTGAGTACAGTGAACCCACTGTGATGTTCACAAAACCATTTATAGCTTTGTGACATGGAGCGTTATCTTGTGGTCATAAAGGGATGGACACAGTCAGCAACAATACTCAGGTAATTGGTACTGAGGGGCCCAAGAAACTATGCCCAAAACCATTACACCACCAGCAAGAATGCAGGATGGATCCATGCTTTCATGTTGTTCTGACTCTGCCTTCCGAATGTCGCTGAAGAAATCGAGACTCATTAGTCCAGGTATCATTTTCCCAATCTTCTGTTGTTTGGTGAGAATTATAGCCTTGGTTTCCTGTTCTTAGCTGACAGAAGTTGCACCCGCAACTTCAGAGGTGCTCTTCGGTATACCTTGGTTGTAATGAGATGTTATTTGAGGTTATTGTTGACTTTCCATCAATTCAAACCAGTCTGTCCATTCTCCTCAGACCTCTGGCATCAACAAGG
This sequence comes from Clarias laeviceps, assembly GCA_030014305.1. Taxonomy (NCBI): domain Eukaryota; kingdom Metazoa; phylum Chordata; class Actinopteri; order Siluriformes; family Clariidae; genus Clarias; species Clarias laeviceps. The sequence continues at coordinate 14,886,284 of JAQMYJ010000013.1, read as the reverse complement.
CATTTTCACCCAGAGAGCTACCACTCACTGGATATTTTCTTTTTTTCAAACCATTCTCTGTAAACCCTAGAGATGGTTGTGCCTGTAGATCCCAGTAGATCAACAGATTCACAGATACTCAGACCAGCCCATCTGGCACCGACAACCATGCCACATTCAAAGTCACTTAAATCACCTTACTTCCCCATTGTGAGGCTCGGATTGAACTTCGGCAGATGTTTGAAAAGAGGTCTACGGCCTTCATGTATTGAGTCACTACCATGTTATTGGCTGATTAGGTATTGGCATTAATGAGGAGTCAAAAAGGTGTCCAAGTGACCAATGATCATTTCAGTATTGCATGATTTACAATATCAGTATTGGTCTGATTTGTGAATCGTACTCTAGCTAATCACAGCCAGTATTCAGTATAGCTGCATGACTGCAAGGATGACATTGCTTTCATACGAAGGATCTATAGATGAGAAATTCCTAACAAGTAACTACAGCAGCATTTAGGACCAAATATTTTTTCTAGTTTTTGCTCTGTGGAATAAAATAGATCCCAGGGCTCTTGATATCCCATGACATAGCTGGTTAACTTGATGCTTGTACAGGTCACATTGATTTGTACATTCAGGAATAAATAAATCTGTTTTGCCTCATGGACCCAGGTAGTTAAAACCTTAACAATGTGAAGCAACAACATGAGATAAAAGCCTAATGTCAATAAAATGGGGGGGGAAATCATTTGTGTTAATGGTATTTAGGATCCATCATTACATTACAGCATTTAATTGTAAGACAGCCTGCCCATAGTGAAAGGATATTGCTAAAATATTGTCTAAGAGGATTTTACAGGATTCAGCTGGCAAACAATTTAGTTTTTGTCCTTGAGCGTAGCCTTGCCAGTGACAGCTTCGGGATTTTAAAATCTGTCCATGTGTGTAAATATTGTCAATGCCAAATGCTCTGCACACACACACACACACACACACACACACACACTGTGTGTTTTACTTTGCTGTTTTTTTTACTCTAGCATTTATAGGTTGAAGAAAGTTTGAGAGTTTGTGAGATTGTGAGAGTGGGGGGGTGTTGTTGCTGAGGCCATGATTAAATAGGGTTTTCCTAATGAGGTTTCAAATTTTTTTGATGATTACTGTTAGATTACTGAGGTTGGAATTAGTATGATTAAGGTTATTACTGCAGCTAGGGTTACAGATTGAGATCACAGTGGTTTTGGGATGCGCGTGACGACTGGGGACGGGTCCACTTTACCATGAAGACGGTCCTGGCCTCAGCTGATGCTGACAGCTGTGCTCTGAGGACTTATGACTGCAGTCACTAGATAGTTCAGGACTGGAGTTTCCTAAAGTCTACCTGAGCCTCCAATAATGAACTGGACTGCATATTAACTTAAAGACATCAACTGTTATACTGGACTTCCAGCTGCCTAACACACAGTATGACTGCAGATCAATCCCTGCTACATGTTATCACCCAAATGAGGATGGGTTCCCTGTTGAGTCTGGTTCCTTTCAAGGTTTCTTCCTACTGCTATCTCAGGGAGTTTTTCCTTGCCACCTTTTCCCTCGGTTTGCTCATTAGGGAAAATCTGATCATTTTGATTCATACACATTCACATTTCATACAAACTTCCATAATTATTTTGATTGTGTACAGCCGCTAAACAACAATGCCAACTGTTAAAAGAGCTATACAAAAAAAAATTAATTGAAGTTATTTTTTACTAAGGTTGTGACTACTGCAATGAAAGTTACCAAGGATGGGATAATTATAATTAAGATTGCTGAGGTTGGGATTGCTATAGTTAAGGTTAGGGTTAACGAGGTTGAGATTACTGTGGGTGATCTTACTGAGATTGTGATTGAAATCGACATTGTGTTTAAAGTAAATGAGGTTGGGATTAATGTGGTTAAGGTTATCCCCCTATCTCACCTGTGTGGTTTGACTTACAGTGAGATGCGGTGTTAGCCGCCGCGAGTGACCGCCCGATGTCCCGCGAAGTTCTGCAAGGTCCGCGAGGGCCGGCAAAAAAATGAAACATGTTTAATTATTCGCGCGGAAAGATGGAAACGTAATCACAGCGCCAAAAAACTATACTTACGGCCACCACGCGAAACCGCGTAGGTGAGATATTACTGAGTTTGGGATTACTGTGTTTAATGTACCTAAGGATGAGATTATTGTAAAGTTAAATTGGGATTGAGGTTACCATGTTTAATCTTACTCAGATTACTGAGATTGTGACTACTGCAGTTAAAGTTACCAAGGTTGGTATAATTAAGACTGCTGAAGTTGGTATTACTATAGTTACGTTGGTGAGGTTGAGGTTACTTTGTTTAATAAGATAATGTGTTTAATGTAACTGAGGATGAGATTACTGGAAAGTTATGCTTGTTTAAGTTCAGGGGAAAAGCATATTATTAGCACCAGTAATATAAAAGTCACTGGAACTCCTTAAAGCGTATACAAGTCTGAGTGTGATTCAGACTGGTCTACCCATGTGGAGGAGGCGTTGGCCCCAGGATAATGAGGTTTAAATAATAATTGGTTATCAACCTGATAACAGTGGTAGCTTAATTTTACACATCACCATAGTCAGTTATATAATTATCAACAGACATCCTGCTGTGAAGAAGCCTGGTGTCTCAGTCTTACCAATTCAAGTTTAAGTAGGCTATTACATATAGCCACTTATTCTCTATATTGATGTATATTATAATACATGTAATGGTCAAACAATTCAGAAAGTGAGGAAATGTCTGAAGGGTAAACAGAAACTGGAATGCATTCTGACTAAGTTGGACTCCAGAGGGTAATTCATATCATTATACATGTAATGTTTGACACATGAAAGGAATGCATTTACATGATTAATCATCCTGTCTAATTGGAGAAAGTTATGTTTGTTTAATGTTAAATTTAAATTATAGTGGAGCTTAAAAAAATAATAATAATCTTCCAGTTCCACTAAGCTCTGCTAGCTGAATGTTAGGTATGTGGTTGGATGTGACTGTGCTGCTGGCTGATAATTTATTATTAAAAATTTGTTTCCTACTCATACTACTGTAGAACACGAATTTTTTATGCTCCTGTGCCTGAGAAAACGTATGCATTATACATGATGAGATGCAAGCATGCACTAGAATAAACAAAGGAAGCATCCTCAATCTAGAAGCCTCCTATATCTCCTATATCTCCTTGTCTCCTTAACTCATCCATGATGCACCTAAAGGCAGAACTAATTCACCGTTAAATATGTTATGATTGATTTCTGGGTCGTGGATGAAAAAGTGAATGAACTAGGGCACATGGAGGCATGAACCGGTATAGGAATGAGTTTAGGAGGGGAAAAAAAGCACAAAGGTGATGCATGAAGTGACATCATTTGACAAAAATCATGAATTAAAAAATAAATCAAATATTTCCTTTTTTTGTAGAATTTTTAATTCTAATGAATAAAGACATTTTTCTTTATTTCAAAGAACAATCAATTCACCAGCACTTCCTTCTCTAACAAGGAAACAATTATTTTGTCATCTTGTTAATTTTTTTCCCTTAAACTCGGCACAAAAGGACAAGAACGATTGCCGAATTTATGAGATGCATAATTCCAGGTCATGTCTGTAAATAGCATTTTGTCCTTTTTCCTGCTAATGCAATATGCAAATCAGCTCACCATCTTAATCAGCACCTCTGTTTGCAGAGATATAAATGATTTCAAACTGCGCTGTACTTCAGCCATTAAAGTTTTCCTACTAATAAGGACCGAAAACATTGACACCGGTGCGGCCAACGTTCGGAATTACATGCAAATTGTATGACAATTAGACCCTGCTAGGGAACGGTCAAGCATGCAAGACAGGTAAAGATGCAGTTAAAATTAAATCTTAGGTACGGTTTTATCTATCCGGCATATTTATTAAAAAAAAAAAAAGAAAAAAAAGAAAACGTAATCTCAGCGAGTGCATAACACGGTAGACGTTTGATTCCTGTCTTGTTCTTTCACAATCATAGAATTTGCTATATGCATATAGGAAATAATCTGGGCGGTAACATTAACTCCGGCTCAGCACCGGCCCACATCCCTCCGCACCCCCCGTTGATTTTCCCATAACAGCACAGTCACAAGCATTTAATCCCGTACATAATGTAATGTAGGACAAGGAGTGCGATGCTGCCACATTACCACTTTCACACCTCATCTGTATGCTAGTAAAAGGCTGGATGTGGATGTGGAGCAGGTGCTACTGACGTACGCTGCTGTAAACATCTGCCAGGGGAAATTCAGAGCAAGATGAATCACTCAGGCTGTAACAGCTTGATGTGCACATCTCATCAGGTGGCTTTCAGTGACGATGGTACACAAGTAAGAACAGACGAAAAAAAAAAAACTCATCCATAGCGTGGGATGCGGCTGTAGATAGGATTTACTGAAATGTATATATTTATACTTCTGGTAATTTTTAGGCCACCTGCAGGGGGGAAATTACACACCAGCCTATAATTAGTCTTAAATATCTTTCACAAAACAAGCAAATCTGACATCTGGTAAAGACTCAGAAAAATGTACTGTTACAACCTTAAAGAAAACTAATCAGATACAGAAGTATATTAAACATATCTTTAATCAACAAAAACAAAAAAGTTTGAATTGCCAAACAGCTGTACTCTAAGAGAAATTAAACTCCTAAGAATACATTAGCAGTCGCGTTTTTGCTGGAAGATTTCATAAGGCGAGTTTATATCGAAGGGTTACTTTCACTCGTCAATCTCACCTACACTAAACCATCACAAATGTCTGAGCTCACGTGTAACCTAAATGGTTGAAAACGTTTCATCTTCCGTGATGCTGCGGAGGAAGCATGTGCCTGACCGAGCATTGAGGTTTGGTAGCAGTCATGCGATATGAGCGTGTTAGATGGTGGGTTGGGATTTGCAAGCTAAAACTGAAAAACATCACATATCAGATTTGGGAATTAAACGCAAACGGGTAATGCTCTGGGTTTCTGATCGGAAGGTCAGAGGTTCAATCCCCAGCACTGTCAAGTTGGCACTGTTGAGCCCTTGTGCAAGATCCTTAACCCTATCTGCTCCAGTTTTCTAACTGGGATATGTGAAATAAATTTCACTGTGTTGGAAGGTACATGTGACAACTGAATCAATTAATCAAACTGGAAGCTTTTAAGGAAAAGATGGGAAACAGTATCACAGTATTGTGAACTACACTGTTCCTTTTTCTCTCAGCACCCAGACCTGACCAGGTCCACTGACGAGAACCGATACCGAAAAGTCTTTGTGGTTTGTCAGTACTGCAGTTGTTCTAATAACTGTTCACAACTCTCAAGAATTTACAGGTATCCCACTGAACCAACTGAACATCACATCCACCTTGAAATAACAACACACTTTGTCCAGAAAAGACAGAGAAAGACATTTTCAGTGATATTCAGTCGGCTTTATTGTGTTTGCTCCACAGCAACCTTGAAAGCTGTCATAATAAATGTGAATGACGCTTAAAATAACTTACAAAAACCTTGAAAGGTAAGGAGAAAGAAAAAAAATCTCGTCCCCACAAAACTAAATATCTCACTGACTGTATTTAAAATGGAGGGACCACAGATAGAATGTGAGATCAATCACAAGGTGGGTCCATGTTAATTCAACACTTCCACTGGGATTGAAGGGAGCTGTAATTGGTTCATAATGTTATTCCAACGTGACAAAAGCTTACATGACTAATGTGGTAGTGATTTATTTTTTATGTATATATTTTGATTATTTAAAAAAATTGGGGTGAAATTTAGTATACAGTATTTTGTATACTGACTTCTGGGTTACTTAAATAAGTCTTAGTACAATGCGAAAGCTGTATCAAAGTAAAGCAAATGTGGTCATTACTTTATTATTAACTCCCACCAGTTGTTCAAATTGCACATGTTAGAAGAGTATCTCTTCCTCTATACAAAAGCTCTGCTCTGTTATCCCTCTGTACGTGATTTCTCCTAAGGTCATATCCCCCCACCCATGGCTTTTCATGCAATAGTTATGCAGATGACATTCAACATATTCTGCTCTCAACTACATCCTCCCTCAGACACTCGGGTTTCCACCCGGATCTCATCATGTCTGGCAGATATTTCATCCTGGATGGTAGCCCATCAACTGAAACACAATCTCAGCAAAACTGAACTTCTGCTCATCCCAGGTGATTCATCCCCTGTCAGGATCTCCCTGGACAACACTCAGATCACTGCTCACAACCTTGAGGTAACTCTGAATAATCAACTGTCATTTCCTCTACATAATACTAACCTTCCTCGCTCTTGCCAATTTCTTATTTATAATATTGAAATAGTTTTTCCATTTCTGTCCACACAGGCCATTTAAGTGCTTGTTCAGTCCACACGTCTGTCTCTGTGCACCATCCGTCCTCTGCAGCTGATCCAGAATGCGACTTCATGATTTGTTTACAACCTTGCTTGCCTATAAAGCTAAAAACAGCCCAGCACCCACTTATCTCAAAGCTCTAATCACACCCCGCACTGCACCACTTTCCCCTTGATCCTCGAGCACTGCTCGACTGGTCCCACCATCTTTAAGGGATTGAGGAAGACATGCTTCTAGACAGTTTTTTGTCTCGGCTTCTAGTTTGACTGATGGTATTTCTAAGTAAATAACCTAGTAAACCAGTGCAAGGATATATCTAAATGATGGAAACATCAAAGCACATATGTAAGTTGCACTGGATAAGAGCATCTGCCAAATGCCTAAATTTAAATGTAAATATACTTAACAGACTCAATCATAAGCGATGCATTTGCACCATCATTGATACTCTAGACTTCTCTTTGAAAATGCCCTTTGTCGCAGTTGATGATCTCCAAGTGTGCTACGGAATATTTACAGAGATGGTACCATTGACAAGAGCAATATGAATAGATGGACCAAGTTGTTTAAAGTGGGGGAAACCATTATTCAATACAAACTGTATGTACTGGGAGACTATTTGAGAGTTGGGTCTTGTGATGGAGACCATGTTGAATGACCAATTTGAATGACCCATGTGAACTAATTAAAAAACATAATTTCACATATGAATTACTTTCTTGAAAGTAGGGCTGTAGCAATGCTACATCTCCACCTCTGTCTATCAACCAACACCTAATAACATTCAATATTTATAAGAGCCTCTCAGCATTGACATGGTTAAATTACAGACAGCATCACATTAAACCCTCCCAAGCTCTCAGCTTAATGCTTTTAAGGTATATTTAGTAAGCTGACTCACACTAGAGGCACAATGTTGGTGGACCTTATGGTCACTTTGATTAGCTGTTCAAGACCTTTGTCGTGTCATTCCACTAAAAAGCATTTACAGAATATACATACAGAAAAGGTTTAACATTTCTTAACTCGTAATCAGACACAGACACGATGTCTAAATTCAAAAGAAAAGGAGAGACCAGTTTTAACTGCAAAGCCATGAAGTCCCAGCCTCATACGCTGCACACGTTTTATTGCGCAACCATTGGAGACCCTGGGCACAAGTTGTTTTTTTCTTTTTTTATAGAATTGCCTATAAAAGCAGAGCTGAAAGAAGAGAAATGTCTCACTGCTGCAGCACCACTTTATGACCTGCTGCTGTAGAACAAATGGATATAAACAATGAGGAGAGAAATTGGCCATGGTGGTGGTTTAAGCACCAAACATTCAGTGTTTCGGTTTCAGGAGTAAATCCATCCTTTGTCTTTTTGTTCTTGCTATTGTTTTTGGAGAAGTGCAAAGGGGGGTTGGACAGGACGGCAAGAATACAAATACACAAATTACTCAATCTCACTCACTCATCATCTACAGTATACCACTTTGTCGCGGGGGGAACTGGAGCCTATCCCAGGAGACTTAGGGGATGAGGCAGGGTACACACCCTGGACAGGGTGCCAATCCATCACAAGTCACACACACTACAGGTAATTTGGTAATGCCAATTAGCCTTATTGCATGTCTTTGGACTGTGGGATGAAACCCACCAAGGATCAGAAAAATATGCAAACTCCGTGCACGCAGACCCGATGCGGTAATTAAACCCTCGACTCTGGAGGTGCAAGGTGACATTGCTAGCCACTATACCACCAATTATTTCAATCCTAACTGATGCAGTGAGTAGATTCTCATTTCTTAACCACGATAGAAGATATACTGAAGATGCAGTGATATCTGACATGTCTTCTTACTGGAGGGGGTTTTCAGCATTGCCTAGGCAGGATTATGTCAGTGTGATCTGGCAACCCTGGTGGGCAGAGTTGTGAGCAAAAATAAATGTTATATATAGATAGATATATATAGCAAAAATACAATGTGTAAAAATAGTGTTAAAGTGTTTTGGAGGCCCCAAACTGCATTTCGCACTACAATGGTTTAAATTTACAATTGATCTAAACACATAACAGATCAACTACGGTCTCGTACTTCACTAGTTCTAATCATCCTCCCACCATTTTCTCTTACTGTTAACAGTAAATAGCAGCAAAAAAATATTTATTTTTGTCCTGAAGACTCCCCTGAGAAAAGACTGAAAGGCTGACACTAAAGACGGCGATTATATACACGGGTGAGTCAAAAATTATCCGCACTCCGACTGCGGAATTTATTTTAATAAACTTTTTACGTAGAATAGACAAACACATTATTTTTCAACATAACCTCCTTACTTCTCAATACACTTTGTCCATCCGTCAACATGCTTTCGTATTTTGTACCACAATAATTTCCGTATGCACCGCTGTCTACTTCTTCATCAGAAGTGAATCTTCGTCCTCGTAGAGATGCTTTCAGGTGACCAAACGGGTGAAAGTCTGATGGAGCGAGATCAGGACTATAGGAAGGATGCTTTAACACCTCAAAACAAACACCTCTTTGCTGAGTCCTGACCGTGTGGGCAAAAGTGTGTTGACATCCATTATCAGCCATGGTCCAGCTCCTTCTTGATGGCACTTCTGTGAACGTCCTCAAAATTCTCTATTCATACATTCTCCTTTGCGATAAATCTCTTTCTCCATACTGCTCACAAAGTCTTCAATGAGTAGCTTCTCCAGGTACCAGGAACACCTGAATCACACTTTCGTGCAAATCACAAGTGCAGCATCCATTTTTTTCTCGCACCGTAGGTACAAATGAATCGACGCAACACTGGACAGCTGTGACTGGGGAGACTGTAGACTTGAATGGAGAGCGCTGATAAGATAGCGGATCATTTTCGACTCATGCTTGTAATAACACCAAACTTTATATACAAACATTAAAAAACACGTTTATTATTAGACTCCAGAGCTGTTACTATAGAAACGACAAAGGGAAGCGCATTTCTATAAACCTGATATGACTCACAATTCAACAGCGTTGTGGGATAATATTCAGCATGAGTATTAATGATTTATATCCTGACACAAATATCGTAAAATAAGCTGTCATTATGTAAAAATCTTTTTTTTTATTATTTTTTTTTTTTTTACAATGAAAGGCCCTGATGAAATCACTAAGGCTATTCACTTTTGCTTTATGAACAAAACTAAATATTTATATGGTGTATAGTGAAATTTAGTTAAAAATCTGATTATATTGTGTTTAAAAATATATATATATGTACCGAAAATCAGCATCAAAATGTGCTCAACAGATAAGCATGCACTCAGGCTGACTCAACACTGCTTCTCCTTAAACGGGTTACGAACACCACAACGGTTCATTCATTCACCGTTAGAGGGAAGAAAAAAAATAAATAAAAAAAAAGGCTCCCAACCCCCACATACAAAAGCAGTGCCACGCACTCAGATCACCTGACTAACGCTGTTTCCTGAGCGCACTCAAAAGCACGGCTGCTAGCTTCAAGTGGAGCACGAGGAGGAAAATCAATACACCATTACCGCTCCTTTATTCTTCACACAGCGGGAGCTACAGGCGCCGCCTCGTCACACCGCGATTAACAACCAAAAACTGGGACACAAGAATTAAGGAGAGAGGAGGGGGGGAAAAAAAAGGAAAACCTTTAAAGATTTTAACAGATAACTCAGTTTTATGTTTGTCCTTGAATATCTGTTCGACTGTTATACTGGAATTAGTTTAGAAATGCAATCTAGACAAGGAACGAGCTTTTAGATGAATGGGCTGTAGTAAAACATTAGGGTTATCCTGTTATGTCAGAGGTGACGTGATTGCTAACAATGTTAAATTTCTAGGTTTACAAACAAACCTAAACACTAAAATTGTAACCAATTCAATGCACAGTTGTGTTTGAAAGCATCAAGGTTATCGTAGAACCTTGAAGGGGCGGAGCTTGTTGAAAATTGGTGGGAATGGGCAGGTTGGCTAAAGAAGCAAAAATAACATCCGTCCACTGAAAATAAGTCTTCGAGACCCAAGCGTTGGCTAATACACCGGTAAACACCTTGGGATGATTTTTTTTTTTTTTTAACTGAGTTTAATGGGTATGGCTGGGATATGATGCATAGCAAAATCACACGCTCAACAGCCTGTTTATCAACACCATGTTGAAAATGATACGTACTTATTTTGTCAAATGGCTCAAAAAGTCAAAGTGGAGATATTCACCAAGTTCAATTGTAACCTATAGACCCTGCTTGGCAAAAAAAAAAAAAAAAAAAAGTCATCATTTGCAAAGGGTCAAATTAAAAGGGCTACATCATGCAAATAAAACTAAGGAGTTTTGAAATTATTGGAACGCGGTTAAGAATATTTTGGCACATCAAAAACCTGGAAGGAGAGTGCTGAATCGCCAACTTTGTGGAAGAAACGTGGTCTGAAAAAAGTGGAGAAGGCTTGGGGAAGTTGCAGGGTAAAAAAACTAAAAATAAACGGTAGAAATCATAGCTATGAATATAGCGTAGACAATAAGAGTATTCCCATACACACACACACACACACGTGAAAAGAACTCACTGGATTGGGACAAAACAGCTGTCTATAAGAAAACCACTTGAAAAAAGGCTCAGGAGCATAAGGATCCGACCTTGGAACAACGCTTTTCCATTATTCCAAGGTCAGATCCTTATGCTCC
>JAQMYJ010000013.1:14859737-14875104 GCA_030014305.1 Clarias laeviceps | reverse complement strand
AAACCCACTTGAAAAAAGGCTCAGGAGCATAAGGATCCGACCTTGGAACAACGCTTTTCCAGTATTCCAAGGTCAGATCCTTATGCTCCTGAGCCTTTTTTCAAGTGGTTTTCTTATAGACAGCTGTTTTGTCCCAATCCAGTCATGTGGTCTGACATCTTCAGATCAACACTATGATGGGCGCGCTAGGGTAAGAAAAGAAGCGATGCACGCATCATGTCCACAGTACAAGCCTCCGGAGGCTGTGTTATAATCTGGGGTTGCTTCAGTTGCTCAGATCTAGACTTAATAAAATGTGGCAATAAAATTAAGTCAGCTGATGACATGAATGTACTGAAAGAGCAGGTTATCAAAAAAATGATTAACCATGGAGTTTCTACTCCAGGACGCAAAGTAGTTCTGGGAGATTGAGGGATCATTTCCACACATGAACTGGCCAACACATTTTGTGCTCCAATCAAAGCTCAAGGCGATTGAATGAAATCTTACAGGGTGCAAAAAAAAAAAAAAAAAAAAGATTTATTGGCCAGTCACAAATCAACAAATGTGTGTCCTTCATTCTGATCAGAATCAGCTCCTCCATGTGAAGTTTATTCACATTTGGTCAGACTGCTGCTTAATCCCCCCCCCAAAAAAAGCATAAAAACTGTAGTTTCCTTCCACAATAGTAATAATTTTTCACCCGCTTGCTACTACTGACATAATAGTACAAAAGGGACCGTGTGCCAAATCAGGTACTGTACCTTCGTCCTTCTATAAACACTTTTTCTGAGCCTCAATGTTGTGACTGGATAATAAAGTGAAAAATTTACAGTGCTGGTGCAAGCCGTTATCTCTTCATAAATTGCTTCCGAACATGCCGACTTGAAAAAAATAATTCTATAGTCATGAGGAACAGTTCTCCAAGCTTCCTGAAGGACTTGTTTTGGCTCTCGTTTCAGTCCAGAGCCTGCACTTAAAGAATGAACCAGTGAGAAACTGGTGCGGATGATCAGGCCGTCATTAGTATAGTGGTGATGCTGAATGGTTGGAACAGATGAGAGGGGAAACGAGGCTGCTGTTGAGGTTACACAATTTTTAATATCGTACATTTACGGCACTTTGCAGCCTCTTGCAGTAACAATTTGGCCGTTTCTTCCATTTAATCCATATTGTTTCATATGAAGAAATTACTGTATGGTGGGGAGGGGTCAAAAGTTTTGCACAGTAATTTTGAGTAAACTCAAAGACAATGACTAGTGATGACAAGCTTATTTAACTCCTTCATCTTTGTTGCATCACTTCTTCCAAAAACAAATCCTGTATTAAAATCTGTTTTTGATGGTCAGCAGGCTTGGTTATTTTACATTAAACTCAATCTCAACAGAATTTAACAGCCATGTATTTGAAATAAGTTCAAAATGCATGAATGTTGGAGCGTAGCCCAGGCCCGCGAGCGTTTAGATTTAAAATCTAACCATTTATACTGCCGTTAATGCACATGCATGTGTTCACAGGTTATGATGAGAGAACTAAGTTTTGGTTATTGTGACAGTTTGGTTTTAAAGAAAGTCAGTCACGGGTGTCTTTTTTTTAAAAATTATTATTAAAGCAAGCACATCATTGGTTGGTTATAACATCAGCCACCTGGCCCTATCTACTGCCGCATTCAATAAAAAGTTCAGACTCCAGCTTCAGAAAGTTAGTCATTAATAACCAAGCCAGTATTCTTTTAAGTTTCATCCTCTCCTTTTAACTCAGCCTTTACTTTCTCCCTTATGGTTCACCAAGAATAGACATGTTAACCGATTAATCAGAGCAAAGAGAAAACCCAGAAAAACCTACGACTTTATACTCCGTTTTTAATCTCCAAACCATTTTAAATTAAATATCACAGTGGATCCTGCATCATTACCCGACTTGAATAGACCACCGCAGTACAGATGAATATGAAAACGAGATTAAAGAGCTCAACACTTCACTCTCCTGTCTAATCTCATTGCATATCAGCACTTTGCCGAAGCTAAGTGTTTGCCCTAGTGCTGAATCAGAGCGATGCCAGGTGCAGTCGAACTTAAAAAAAATTATAATAAATGAAGATTACTCGAACTAAAAGCATCAAGTAGTAACAGTATTCCAGGTCCAGACATAGTAGAGGACTAGTGCCACATATGATGTGTTAGAATTTTTTAGAGGAGCAATTTGAGTTTCATCGTAGCTTTGAGAATCATGCTTACCCAGAAATCTCCAATACAAATGGCCAAAAAGCAGAAAACATGTATCTGTTAAGGTAGACAATTGAAATAAGTAATAAATAATTTTAGCTGCTAAACTGCCTCGCCTCAAGGACAAAGGGAGAATAGGAAGGGAACAAAAAAGAAAAAAAGGTAAAGGATAAGAGAAAGAAATTAGATGAGGCAAAAAATGAAATCAGGAAATGCACAGGAATGAAAGGAAATGAACTGGAAAAAATGAATGAATGTGAAAGAAAGAATGAGCGTAAAGGCAAAGGAGTGAGGCGGGAAAAATGTAAAACACAATAAGACACAGTGAAGAGCAACTCACAGCTCCCTTCAATTTATTTATTGATGTACCGAACATGAAAAAATACAAAGTATTCCAAACACAAAAGAAAAAGAAAGCAAAAGAACATGTACATCTTCTAGTAATACTGTTCGCTTTAAATACTGAAAAAAAAACAGAAAAAAAAACATTATATATACCCCAAAAATTCAAAACTCAGATGTGAATAAAGTTATACTGTACAACTCGAAATAAATAGATAATGCACACTACAGAACTGAGACTACAGACGGGACACGGAGGCTTTTCACACCACAGGTGGGACTCGGGCTCAGACTTTAGCCGTGTTTAAAGACTTGCAGCTGAATGGCCTCTGCCCTTCTGAGCCTGCTCTTTGCCTCACTGGCTGGCTTTTAAAGGAGGAAAAAAATAATAATAAAAAAAAAAAATGGAAAAATAAACCCCTACGTGGCATGAAAAGCTCTCCCTGTCCCTGAGCAGCACAAAGCCACAGTTCATCAATGAAAATATAAACAATAATAATAATAATAATAATAAACGACAAAAAAGAGAAAGAAGGAAAAGAAAATGTAATGCATAGCACACTGCCACACATCCGGGGAGCCTGAACTGCACTGGTTAAAGGCTCTTTCCTTCATTAAGTGGAGAATAAAACATGCCATTGTGTTTGCTACGGTCGAGGAAAAGCCTCGCCAAAAGTGTACATTACTTAATCCATGAAGATTAAGCAATATGCTCTATTTCTCGTTTTTAAAACGGGTTAGATTATGCATCAAGTGTAACATGGATACAAAAAAAAAAAAAAAAAACTAAATAGAAATATTTGTTCGAAACTGTGGCGTGTCAATTTTTAACCACAGATATATTTAATGCTTAATATATAGATTAAAAGGAAAAAAAAGAAAATAAACTAAATCTATTGCCTAGAATTTGGCAGAAGGCAGACTATCTACAGACAAAAACCACCAACAAATCTGATACTGTAATAATGCATCAAACAAAGTGTCTCAACTAAACAACTCTCAGAGGCAAAACAAATCAGCTAAGAAAGAAAATTACCATACATATTTTAACAAAGAAAAATACTTATTTTGGGGGGAAAAAACAAACAAAATACATATATTACTCAACATAAAGTACTTATTTACATTTAAGGTATTAACTCAGGAGATCTTCTCCCTTCGAACACTTCATTCTCAGTCGTGTTTTTTTTTTTTTTTTCCTGTTCTCAGGCATCGTCAGCCCGTTCTCTCCTTCATTCAGAGCAGCTAAAACCTTTGTCAGTGTTTAGAAAGACAAAAGTGTTTAACAAGATATTAAATACAGCACTGAGGATACCCGACCCACAACCCCCCGCCCCCCCTCCGTTTTTTTAATTTATTTTTATATTATTAAAGAAGGAACCCGTCGAGCGAGGAAGAACCGATTCACCCAAAATCTTTTCACGCGCCTACAGGTTCCCTCCGTCACCCCGCATGCACACGTGCGCGCCCGCGTGTAATAAAACCTTTTACGCGCGTTTCTTTTTCTTTTTAGGGCGGCCTGCGTCTCAAAAATATCTAATCCAGAACGCAAGCTGTGGAACGCAAAGACCTCGAAAAAGACAATCAGTCATCGATAAACCGCTCCAGAAATTTCTTAACTCTGCAAACTGTCTGGTAAAGTGTGAAAATCTCACAGGGTGTCGTATGAAGATAGGTTTCTCAAAGTCAAAATAGTTTGCTCCATGTCCAGTAAAAAGTTTCTCCAAATTTTCTTTTTTTATAAAAATAGACACTTTTGTGTTTTAAACCCACATCAAAGAGGTTCGTAGCTCTTTGGCAAGGTACCGCTTTAAGAATTTTTTTTGTCTTTTTTTGTTTTTTTTTTGTGTGTTCATTTTGCTCAATTTAAACAGTAACATTTACGCAGTCAATGAACTCGATGAGAAACTAAATGTGGAAGGATTACCGATTTTTTTTTCTCTTCTTCAATAGTAAACATGTCTCAAAAAAAAAAAAAAAAATCAGAAAAACTAAAAGATCGAAGAGAAAACGATGAAAATGAAAAATTAACACGGGCACCATCGCCACTGAACACATGCTATTAATCTTTTTTTTTTTTTGTTTTTTTTTTAAAGACTAGAGAATTTGCACGAAAAAGGGGAAAAAAACCAAAAAAACAAACAAACACAATACAGGTTTTTCCTTTATAACACTGATTTGCAAACATGTCTGAGAAAGTTTTAAATACGTATTTTTTTTACTCGTTAAAGAATCTTTAAACGCTTAGCGTTAAGCTTTGTGCGTTTTGCTAGTTTTGAAAGAGACCTGCAGCACGCGGTCTCCGAGGCGATAGCCGTTCAGGCTGGCGATGGCCATCGCTGCCTCGTCGTAGTTGGTCATGGTGACGAACCCGAAGCCTTTGCACTTGTTCGTGTTGAAGTCGCGGATCACCTTCACGTTCGTCACCGCGCCGAACGGCCCGAACATCTGCCACAGGATGCTCTCGTCTGCGTCCGGAGCCAGGTTGTAGACGAAGATGCACCAGCCCGTGCCCGCGTGGCCGGGGATGTTGATGCCCAGGCTGGTGACGCCATCGATGGCCATGGGTGAAAACCTACTGCGGAAGAAATTACAGCATGGGTACGTACACACGCGGACATCTAAACTTCATTTTTAAAGGAACTCAATAATGAAGCAGATCAGGAAGTATGTTCTAGGTAGCACACACTAATACATGCTAATAAATAAAAAAAATTAATAAATAAATAAAAAAGTGTGCAAGTTAGCACATACTTTCTAGTTAGACTTGATTCGATTCAATCGAAAATTTCTATTCGTTTTTGATTCAACAGCACTAAAGTTAACCAACTTTCTCCCTAATTTAGTCATATCCAATTCCCACTCATCACTAGGGGTCTCCCACATCAAGGCTACTATTCAATTAGGGAGGACCGAAGACCACCATCTTTTCGAACTGCTCACTCACGCACCATTGGGGGCGTCGTAACACTGAGGACCGCGCTATCTGCTCCTTCCGCTTGTGTGAACTCTCAGACGCCCCTGATTGGCCGTAGAGCCGAGACTGATGTGAGAGAGCCAATTGCCCCTCATCCCACCCTGTTGAGAGCTCGGCCAATCAGCTCTCTCCAGGACCCCCCGGCCGCGAGAGGCTACGACATCACCCGCGAATCGAACTAGATCTCCAGATGATGGGGTGAGTGCTTTACCACTGCGGCACACGGATGCCCTCGGATTTATTTGTTAAACAGCTACATTTCTTAAAACTATTAAAATAGTTTTTGTAACTGCCTGGACATTTCTATTTAAATTCCATTTAATTTCCACACTAAAGTTTTCTATATTCGTACAGCTAAGTTTTTCTTATATTTATATCTTGTTTCATCCTCTAAAGCTATATTTTCCACAGCTCAAGTTTTTCTATACTTTATTTCTTATTTTATTCCATTTTAACCTTTTTAAGGTCACGAGCGGTCATAAGCATTTCACTGCATATCGTACTGTGTTTGACAAAAAAATGTTGAAGTTGTTTTAACACGTCTCATATAAAGCGGTCATCCTTTTTTACTTGGCTTCACTCTCCAGTTCTGTAGGTGGCGGTAGTGCAAAACTGTCCATAAAAAAAAATCAAGAGACGACAATGTGTTAATCGGCGAGAATTTGCGGGAGATTAAAGCACTTTGTATTTTACATTTAGGAAATTGGCAGACGCTCTTATCCAGAGCGATGTATGAAAAGTGCTTTGAAGTTTCAGTCAATGGGTTAATTAGGTTACTAAGTGCCATCAGTCAAACAGTGGATTTATTCATTTTATTTATTTCAAATAGGGTCCAAGTACTTGAACAAATACGTCCCGAGTCGTTGTTTAATGTATTTTCTGCAAAAGCCGTGGTATACTTGTCGATTTTTAGAGCTTTTAACTTTTCTAAGTTTGTATCTACATTGTCCTGAATGTAAAACTCCCTTATTGACCGAATCAACAGATTAAAATTGCAAAACTTTGGGATGACTGTACGTTTTGTGCGGGGCTGCTGAGATACTCCACAGTTTCTACCTCCTCCATTCATGCCTCTACAGCTTTTTAAGCTGGGAGTGTGTTAACAGAGAAGTGCAACTTTTTATGAATAGCCCCCCCCAAAAAAAGGGAAGAGAAAAAGTGAAGAGAATCCACTTGTATTTAGTCCGACAGAAATCTACAAAAAAAAAAAAAAAAAAAAGTCTTTTTTTCCCCCTCTTCATCTGTTCTGTGAAACTTTTGCCAAAGAGAGGGGGGAGAACAAAAATCTATAAATAACTAGTGGGAGGAGTGTGTAGTGTGTGTGTGTGTGTGTGTGTGTGTGTTGGTGTGTGGGGTGGGAGTTGCAGTCTATAACAGCAGGGCATGAATTATTTCAGCAGGTTTCAGATTAGATCACACACTCGGCTGAGCTTCTCTCAGCAGCCACATCCTGACAGGTGTGTTCCTAACACTACAACACCCTCCCCAACACACACACACCATCTCTCTGAGCCGAGCATTTAGGACCAGTGTGAACTACATTTTGCTCCTGGAAAAAGTGATGCTCCTGCGTTTCAATTATATCCACGGCGCAGGAAGACGATCAGGTCTCGGAAACAAGTTTATTTTTTTCCCCCTGGTTTTATTCCACTGGACAGTGAAGTACAGTAACGCGCGGCTGCATTGCCAAGTCGAGCCGGACTCTGACCAAGTACCCTCGTACCCAAGAGTGCCAAGAGAGACATATCGGGAGAGCTGAAAATAGTGCAGACTGGTAATGAGTTGGAGCACAAAAACAAGGGCTCTCCTGGTGTAACAGTACAATCTGCTGAACGAAGGGGTTTTTCAGCACACGGTCACCATTAAACACGGTTTTATTTATTCCCCTGCAATAAGGTCTCCATGTCGCTGATGCATTCGCTCCATTTATAACTGTGACCCAAATTTAATCTTCCGGTTAACACAAAGCCTAAAAATGGACTTGACGGTATGAAGTTTATTCATTCATTCATTCAGTGAGCACCTGAAGATCCTTGCTCAGGGTGTAAAAGATCTAGAGATCCAGGAACATGCAAAAGACCTGAAAGACACTCCGAGGTCAGGCTCCAAACCCTGGAGGTGTGATGGAGTAACCTGTGCTCTTCACAGTGTCACAATGAATTGTTGCATCTCAGATTCAAATTTATTATTATTTGTTAAATATATAAATTTAACCTTAATTAACAAAAAAAAAAAAAAAAAAAGATAATCACTGAATAACTTTTTTCCCCTCCATCTATACCACTGACACTAAGAAACACTACATGTTACTCGATAACACTAGGTTTAGATTTGTTTCGGTAACACACTGTTCAGATCAATTATTAGTAATTTCAGCCTTTGTTGTAAACTGAGCAGCATGTTGCTTAGCTTTCAGACAAATTTCACAAAATAAAAATCTACTGAACTTGCCACTTACCTCTTCACTCCGTAGGCCATGTTCAGCAGGTTGTCCAGCCTGAAAAGACACGATGACTATTAGGAGTAGCTTAATTGTTTTGTGCTATTAGTAACACTTAACATGAACGGGAATCACCAGGGACGACTCAATTTGTCTGACTTAAGAGCAAATCAGACTTACGAACGCGCTCCCGATACGGATCATGTTCGTAAGTCGGGGACCTACATGTAATGTAGCCAATGTCTTAATTTGATTTATACACACTCTCATTTCATACAAACTGATACAGTATGACGATACCTAGGTGCTGAGTCGATTTGTATTTCCATTCTGTTAGTATCAACGACACTATAAATTCAACATAATTTTTATATACACAAAAACTAAGCAAATAATTTGCACAGGATACTGCACCACCTGCCAATGAGTGAAAAGTTTGCGTTTTAAAGAAAATGCCACGTTAATAGCGCTTTTAACAATTGACATTGTTGCAAAGCAGCTTTACACAATTAAAAGAATTATTTAAGGATGTATGAAATGAGAATGTGTATGAATCAAAATTACAGGATCCGGGAGCACGTTCGTAAGTCTAATTTGTTCTTAAGTCAGACAAAGTGAGTCTTCTATGCCTTCGACACAAATATACAATGTAAATCATACCAATCCACTTGACTAAATCTGTCCCTTCCACAACACTGTAAAAAAAATAAAAATAAAAAAATAAAAAAAAAAACTAACTGCGTCTAAGGAAATGAATCTCAGTGAAATTTAAATGTCGTCCAAGTACCTCACTGACACACTGGAAATATTGTATACAATTCTTAATATTGGTTTCTGGTGCACTGTAATGTTTTTTTTTTTTAATGCTTTTATACAATACTTCCGTGACTGCACCGGAAGTAGAACCGTGGTCTGTTCGTATCTATGGAAATTCGCAACTCGAATGTTCATAAGTTGAGGACTATATGTATTTAACAAACAAAAATAGATTTTCTTGAGTCAGAAATTTACTCCTGTTCAATCAGAGACGAGAGTTTGACACGTATAAACGTGTGTATAGTCCCCGACCCTTAGACTTGGACTGCAACGTTCAAAAATTACTCGCAAAGTTTCTTATTGAATAGCGACACGTTCCGCATGCATTATGATTTAATAATTATCTGTAATTATATGCAGCACAGACGCAGTGACAGCCAAGTCTGGCACACTGTTATACACGTTACGTTAATTATACCTGACCCGCTCCTTCAGCCTGAGTCACTTTTAAAGTAAGGAGAGAGAACGAAGTGAGGGGGGGGCGGGGGGGGGGATAAGGAGCTAAACACGGCTTTCTCGCTAAACTTTTATACATCATCGTCTTTGTAATTATACTGAAACATCATCCAACAGCTCAACCTAAACCCTTTCCTTCGGGGACGTTACCTGAATCTCTGAGCCTGCTGGGCAAGCGGTCCTGGATATCTCCTGTTCGGAGACTGGTAGAGCTGCGAGAGCAGAGCCTGGCTGGTTTTCTGACTCGGGTTGTTGGCGAACTTCACCGTGATGGGTTCAGTGGCTCCGGGAGGCTTCTGCCCATTCAGCCCCTTAATGGCCTCCTCAGCCTCCACGCGCCGATCGAAGCGGATAAAACCCACACCTCGAGACACGCCTGAAAAAATTAATAGGAATTTGTAAAAATAAAAATAAATAAATGGACGGCCAAGCTTTCTCCGATCGGTCGTCCCATATTTTAAGCATATCTGCAATAATTTATAGATTTCTGTTGCTTCTGCTCCTTCCTTAAATCATTACTCCGTTTCCCACATTTCATTATCCACATCCACTGTTATCCATCTTTCTTTTTAGCTGACAATCCTGTTAACAAGAAGATCTTAGCAAGAACAGAAAGAGAGATTAATTAGAAACAACAAGACTGACGAGTCTGACCAGCGGGAGAACGAATAACCTTCACAAAATATTTTCCCGCCAAAAAGTAGGTGTTTCTAGCGCCTTCCCTTCTCGGCTTTTTAATGCACTGTAGTTTCCCCATTCTTAACTTTTTATTCTCTCCAGTTGTCTTAAAGTTCTTTAAAATGGACAGGGCTGTGGCAAAAAAAAAAAAAAGTGAAGACGAACGTACTCTGTCTCTCTCACAAAAAAAAAAAAAAAAAAACGCGAGCCAGTTAGACGAGAGAGAGAGACTAGGCATTTTGGAAATGGAGATCAGTCTGACTGTAAATTCATTTTAAACCTTGCTGTGAAACAGGCATTAAAGCAGCACCTCAGGGGAAGAAGATGGAGAGAGAGAAGGTGGGTTTCATTAACCACTCTGCCTTTCTCCGCTCCAAAAACCATTTCACATTTTATCTGTCCATGCATATTTATGACCGAGGCAGCCATTTCTGGAAACTAAGCAGCAGAAGAAGCAGCAGCACCTGTAATGTCCTCCAGCAGCAGGTCTGGATCTGTTCCAGTGTGAACATTAACAGAATGATACGGCTTTCACATAACTGGGTGTTCTTTCGTTTTCTTTTCTTTTCATGTGAAAATGATCAGGTGTAGCTGGCTGACCTGTCACCTGGTCGACGAGGATTCGGGAGGTGATGATGCGTCCG
This sequence comes from Clarias laeviceps, assembly GCA_030014305.1. NCBI lineage: Eukaryota > Metazoa > Chordata > Actinopteri > Siluriformes > Clariidae > Clarias > Clarias laeviceps. The sequence goes on along the minus strand of JAQMYJ010000013.1, from coordinate 14,864,547 downwards.
TACTGGGAGAAAAGCTGCTCCAGCTCCTTTTGCGTCATGGTCTTGGGCAACCCGCTCACATACAGGTTAGCGTCTCTGATGGAGGCCGAACTCGGACGGGCGTAGGACACCTGGATGGAGTGAGGACACCTTAACAGTTTTACGCTTTATAAACTTTATAAAAAAAAACAATCCCTTTCTTGGTTCATGCTCGTATTTTATTTCACGGCTAAAAGAATTACCGACTTGAACTTCAGATAAAACAAACTATTTGACCTTGGTGATAAATACCACAGCAGCCTGGGTGAGAGAGAGAGTTTAGTGAGGGCTGAAGGCTGACTGCCTTAAAGCAAAAGCATGAGATGGGTTTCTAACAGAGAACAAGACGATCACTGCGAAAAGTTATTTAAAAATCTAAAACTAATTAAAACTGAAAGTTTATTAAACGCCCAACTTTGAGTGGGCGTGTCCCAAACCACACCATCAGCTGTTCACTGTGGATGCATCCTAAACCACACTCCCTATTCACTACAGTTTACAGCAGCTGCAGTGACATTTCACACTCCCTTAAATATACTGTATATAATAATAAAAAAAATTAAAACTGAAATTAATTCTTCACCAGAGTAGTCATGTCTCTTTTCACTCAAGCAATTTTTTCAGCACTTTATACTGTGGTTCAGATTGTGGGAGAATCAGGTACGAGTTTCCTATATGAGTATTTAGCTACAACTAGAATCTTGTAACTTATGAATCGTGATTCCAACATTTATAATAGAGATGAAGCGGTCGATCAACCAGTGACCAGAATAATCGTTTTTTCAGTTTGATTGGTCGCGACCGGTGATCAGAAACCTCAAATATAAACTATTCTGTCCCGAGCGGAGAAGCTTCCGAGAGACGCAACAGAAACACGTTTTATGGCGTTACATTATAAAAAAATAATCCAAACTCTGAGCGAATTAATCTCAATCCCGCGCATCACACACGCAAAAACACAGTGCTAATTAGTCGAAAAACGTGTCCGCGTGCTCGCAGCCGCTCAACCCTGCTGTTGAGTGTTTGGAGGCGTTTGAGGCGATGACATCGCCATGCTTTTATAACCCTACAGGGGGCGCAACTCTGAACTATTTACACATTTTCATCCCGTGTGGTAGGAGTAAAATATTTGACGAGTTTGTTTAGAAATAATTACGGCGGATGACGGAGATACGTGCTGCTCAGTAACAATGAGGCTTTTCTGCTTAAGTTAAATGTTAAACTCTTGTATATGAAGTCAGTTTGTTTCCAGTGTTTATTGCCCCAACCCCCCACCCCATGCACCCCACCCCCGACTCAGCGGAAAGTCGTCAAGCTCCTTCCGAAGCTTTTGCTCTCTGTGTGAAACAGATTTCATTCTTCATAATAATGTTGGAAAATTCACGCGCGCAAGGCTTTGACAGGCCCACAATAGCACACTCACACTCCTCTGAGCCTCTAAGCTAACGACACAATCGCACTCAAACACCACTGTCTATAGATAGAGTGAAGAAGAGAAAAAACAAAGCTTACAGAGCAGATGGAGATATTTATAAAGAAAATAAAAAACGAACGAGACTGCGACACCTCTCAGATCTGCCTCTCAGAACGTGGACCGGATCCCTCAGCTCACGCACGGGCACCGACAACACACGAGCATATGCCGAGCTGCTTTTTGGCGAAAACGACTTGCAGGCATGCTGCACGTCTCGACGAGTTCAGTTAAAATGACGCCTGACTGCTTGCTCTGTAGCGTATGGCGTCTTTTTTTTTTTTTTTTTTTTTAAGATTATGGTTAACACCCGTTTCTTCACGGTTTCCTCCATAAGCTTGTTTTACACCAGCATTTCTCAACCATTTAAAAAAATTATTTAATTAAAAGGCTGATTGGTTAAAAATCAGGGCCCGTACTCTCAAAGCTTCTCCTATCTTAGCCTAAAAAGTCCAAGAAGGGAGTCTTAGACTAAAAGTGATTTAGGAAATTCCTCAGAGCAACTCAGTGAGGAAAGTACAAAAACCTTTATCTTAGTGAGGAGGTGTGGTTGATCCCGCTGCTAGGGATGATGGAGCAATTCAAGAACTGTGATTGGTCGATAATTACCTCTGTCCTCTGCAAAGATCTTGAAATGGACTCTTTGTGAAAATAAAATATATGATAATAGAATAGACAGTGAAATCATAATGTTTGTATATAATGAAATTGTATAATCATGCAAAGTTTCTGTTGTGGCTAAATATCTTAAAGTTAATTAAAACAGCCAAATGTTGAAAACGTGTCTACTTTTGAAGCAACCGATTTCCACACAGTAGTTACTATATTTAAATGCCATACGGATTTTATTACTTGTCATTCATTTCAGATGGGAGCAAAATGTCTCAGCTTTTACCAATTTACATGATTGCAGGACAGTCTATTTAAGTTGCACTTTCAGATGGTATGTAGCCAACAATCCAAGAGAGATGGAAGGAAGTAAAACAACAAGAAAACAAAATTGTACAGATGAGCAGAGTTTACTTTTAGCTTTACATTCAGTGTTTAGAGAATATTTCTTCTTTCTGCCATTTTGTCCTCTGCTATAGAAACTCTTAAGCCTCTTAAAAGTTCTCCTCTTAACAATTTTTACCTTAGGAGCTGTTTTTCGGGCTAAGATGTTTCGTGAATCATTTTTATCTTTACTAAGATTTAGTCCTAAATTTAAGGGGAAATTCTAAGAACATTTTATAATTCTAAGATTTTTCTTAGAATTATCACTAGGAGCAACTTTTAGGCTTAAGAAGTTTTGTGAATACAGGCCCAGGTATACCGAGAGCCAAGAGAACATACTTGAGCCTTGAGAAACACTGCTCTCTCTTTCGCTCATTTCATTTCAGATACATTATCTAGACAACTAGCATCACTAACTCAAGACAGCTCCGGGAACAAGACGAGTGATTCCTGTCGAGTTTTCTGGATTGATGATGCTGCAACAGTCGACTTTATCGGATCGATCCGTCAACATAGTTTAAACACACAGGTGCATTGCGTCTGTCTCTCTCTCTCTCTCTCTCTCTCTCTCTCTCTCTCTCTCTCTCTGAGAGTCACAAGACCAGCATCACAGCTTTATTTTTATTTTGTTCTCAATCAAAATGCGCATGTTGTGTAAATAAGGTTGTATTTCACTTTTTTTTTTACGTTTTCCCTGAGATACTGGACTATCAGGAGTACATCAGCATTTGTTCCCATTGCAATAAATACTTCTATGGCTGGCAATTTAATAAGTAACCTCTAGCACATGTACAGTCAAATAAAAATATATATACAGACAAGTCACAGAATTCCGTTGCGGGGGCACGTTTGTAAGTCAGATTTGTTCGTAAGTCAAACAAAGTGAGTGACGCCTTTGACACAAGTATACGAAAAAGCGTACCAAGCCAATTTGACAACAAAATGGTTCAGTGTTATTTATGTAGCACACAAACCGTAACCGCGCCTAAGGAAATTAATCTCACAGTGTAGTGTCTCTGCATCTTTAAATCCTAAACACCATTTTTGTTTCAGAGCCGTTTTCCACTGTATTGGACTGTGTCTCGTTGAGGATTTTTCTTCAGAAATTAGGATTATTCACCATCAGGACAGCTTTACAGGACAGACGTTTTCCATCATTGTGCTCCCGGACTGATTCGTTAAAAACCGGTGAGGCCGACTCATTTCTCTCGCGCACACAAACAATAAACCAGACTTTAGACTTTTTATACATTCAATTACACACTGAAAATTTGGTGCACTGCAGTGTCTATTTTTTGTATAATTCACATGAGCCACATCCATGATTGAACAGGAAGTAGAACCACAGTCTATTCGTATCTGTATCTGCGGAAATTCATAACACAAATGTGCTTAAATCCGGGACAACCTGTATAGAATTAACGTCTCCGTTTGAAAACTGTATTCTTGTGCATTAAACCTGTTTAAATTTGTTGGATTGGTTTGACGCGTCACTTTTTAGGCCACACAACTACAATCGCTAACTCGCTGCATATCCTAAACCTCACTATTTATATACGCATGTGTATATAGGGTACAACACACTCCACTGTCCTGATTTAACACGGACCCCACACACGCATTCTGCATTGCGGTGCTGAACTCGTTCCTCCGTGATAAAGAGCGAGAAGTGAATGTGGAGAAGCATCACTGTAAAGCTCGAACATTAAATAAACTGTTTCGGAAAAACTTGGCAACATTTTTTAAATGTTTTTTTTTTTACTGTAAAACAGCTTCGGTTCTAAGGAAAAAACACACTTATTCTCTTCTCTCTGTGTGTGTGCCTTCTCAGCAGCTCTGCCTGGGTGACAGCGCACGCTGCTTATCTGCCGAAATTTAATTAGAACGCTGGCAGACGCGAGACGCTGGCTCGGCTCCGTAATCTCAGCCACGTCGATATTTCAAAAAAAAAAAAAAAAAAAAAAAAAAAATGCCTGCCTTTAATTAAAGCTCAGAACGGAGCCTTAAACGCGATCGATAAACGCCACCGAACTCGCATACGCTTTTCTCGGCTTTACGTCCTCTAGACGGCGGATGAAGAGAACATGCCGCTGTAAACTCCGCTTTCGCTCGTTGTGACCTCTGACCTCATATGTTCCGTCTTATCCCACATCAGCTCGCTTTCTTAACGCAGTTTTCTCTGTTAACGCTCGCAGATTAATCGCACGCCAAACAAACATCAGCACTTCTAAAAAGAACAGCAGGACTGGAGATCCCCCCGCCCCTCCTCTCGAGTGTTTTAAAATAATACATAAAAAAATAAAAAATAAAATTAAAAAAAAAGTACAG
>JAQMYJ010000013.1:14841209-14852148 GCA_030014305.1 Clarias laeviceps | reverse complement strand
TTTGATTTTGAGCCTCCCTTCATTCAGGGACACATTGTGAAACATTTTTACTTTATGTCTTATGGTGTTGACTCTTTCAGTGTTCATACAAATATTCACACATTAAGTTTACTGTAAGTAAAAACAGTTGAAAGTCAGAGGACATTTCTTTTTTTGCTGAGTATATATAAAAATAAAAAACTGTTACATCAAAGGAGTTTTCCTACCTGCCCGATAGCACAGGTATACTACAGGACTCAAATTGTGAAAGAGTGGTTCTGGAAGCATGAGGAATCATTTCCACATATGAAAGGTGACTGAATAAAATCTTAGTGGGAGACTTTTTTTGCTCAGACAGTGTACTTACACAGTTATCGTATGTATAGTGAGAAAAGTTGCAGTAGTCAGTAGTTATGGAGGGGAAACTTTACAGTGATGGATAAAAAAAAAAAAAATCAGAAAGCCTGCTATAGGTCCACGTCCACCAGCTCTGATGAGCAACAGCGCCGATTTCAGCTACAACTTCAACCATTCATGTGCGTTAGACTATTACAGACCAACTGATCTAAAGATGAATAAATCACAGACCCTAATGGACTTATAATAAACTATTACCAATGTCAAAGAATCAAAGGTCATTTTGGAGATGTTTAGCCTTTACTGTTATTGTAATATCCACCATACAGTGCTGACTTCGCTCCAAGCCATTTCCACATGTTGGAGTTCCTAAGAGGCCAATTTTGACGCAGATGGTATCCAAGCACTAGTAGCAGGAGATTAAATATAGAAATAAAAACTTAACTCTCAACTGTTCTGTTATTCTGCACAAATCAAAAGTCCCGGTTTGACTTGAACAGCTCTCATTTAAAAAAAAAAAAGTAATAAATAAAAAATAAAATGAGTCAGCTTTATATCTCACTTGACGCATGATGCTAGTGCTGTATTTGCATTTCAAGCTTCACAGTTTAATATGTGTTAAGACGTGATGATCAACACCTTATTTTTTTTAGTAACAAAACTTAAAATGCTAAAGATGTAAAAATATCCTGTAGTGATTTATTTATTTTTATTTATAGTCACCTCCCACACTCAGACATCTCAATCACTAGATACGGAGCACATGCGATGCAAGTCGTACACTTTCCTGGCCACAACACTCGGGATGATCCAGACTGCGAACGGATTTGACAAAAACTCTCTCTGTTTGTGGGTGATATTAGATTAGTTTAAGGTTTAGTTTGTTTTTGTTTTAAAAAAAAAAAAAGCACATGAAAGTGTGGCTGTCAATGTTTGGGGAACATTTAGGGAAACACTAGATTGTACTCCTATAACTGCTTACATAAAAATTCAAGTGAAGGGGGGAAGCTGCATCTGGTTATCATAATTGATTATTGGCTTAACGTATTTAATCATCACGTATGCATGAAATGAGAATGAAATGAGTGTTAAGAGCAATGGTCTCGAGCTGATCGTGGAAATTATAATAATAATAATAAATAAAAACTGATCAGTTCCTGTAACAAACAGCAAAAGTTGGACCAGCATTGATGGACATGAATGAATTTTCAGTTCCGTTCAAGGAGAATGTTCTTAAGTCGGATTCGTACGCAAGTCCGACAAATTGAGTCTTTGGATACAAACATACAACAAATCATTAAACCTGTTTCCACTGTATTGGACTGTGAACTTCGTTTTGTTGAGGATTTTCCGAAATGAGGATTATTCACCATCAGGACAGCTTTACAGGACAGACATTTTTATCATCGTGCTCCTGGACTGATTCATTGAAACTGTTTATACATTCACTTACACACTGAAAATATTGAAATATAATTGTAAATATTGGTATCTGGTGCACTGCAGTGTCTATTTTTTGTACAACACGCATGAATACGCTACTTCCGTGAATGTTAGTAAATCTGCGGAAATTCATAACTCAAATGTTTGTAAGTCGGGGACTACCTGTATACATATACTTTAACATTTGTTATATTAGTGAGCGTAAGCAATAGTGTGTAAGGTTTCTATCTTAATAAAAACTAACTTGTAAAAATACAGTAAAAGTCGAACAAACGGAGAGGGAAAATACACAAACCACGCGGTCCTCACCTGTAATTTTGTCTCGTACTAGTTTGCAGGACTCGATCTCCCCGATGCTGCCGAAGAGGCTCTTGAGCTCCTCCTGGGTCATGTTCTGGGGCAGGTAATTGACGATCAGGTTGGTCTTGCTGTCCTCCATGCCGCCCGATTCCACCGGTGAGGAGCAGCTGTTCATCTGGTTCGGACCGTTGCTCGTGTTGCTGCACGTCGGACCGTTCGACAGCTGTGTTTCCATAGCAGCGATTACCTGCTAAAGAACCCCAAAAAAGAAAAAAGAAAAAAAGGGGAGATCAAGTCAGAAATTCTTTTTTTTTTTTTCGTCCTTCTTCAAAAAAATGTTTGAGCCATTTTGCCTGAGTGCGCTGCAAAAGGTTTGGAAGAAGACGGTTTTGATCTTAATAAAAACCTAAAAATGTGTTTTTCCAAACAGGTGCACGTATAAGTTGTATAAAAGTGTTCAGAACTTTCATTTGATATTTTTAAAAGAAAAAGAAAAAAAAAAACACTTAATTGTAGACTGAAACTTAAGGGGGGAAACCAAGTCCAAGACGACTGAGCCACCAGGAAAGTTCAGGTCTGCTCAATCTATACAGACTTCCAAGTATTAAGATGATTTTATGGAGGGGAAAAAAAAAAAATTTATGCACCAAAATTAGCCAGCATTATTAGTGGTGCTTGTGAAGCATCACTTGTATCATCTTGTAATATTTTTTTTTTTTTTGAGTGAAGGGCCAGAGGACAAAATTTTGCCACGGCAAGCATCACTCGCATTTTCTTTAGAAAATGTACCTCTCGTTCTTTCCAGGCTGAAATCTATAACCGTGAAACCGTCAACTGTGGCAGAGATACAAAGCTCTAGAAATCAAAGAAAAACCCATCTTTATACCTTTATACCTTAAAGAAAAAAGAAAAAAACCTAAAGAAAAGGCTAAAACATTAGCGGAGTCACCTGGGCCTACTGAAAAAGTTTAACCTTAAAATATACAGTAAGCCGTTACACATAAGAAAGCGTCCATATCACCCTGAGAAGAGAAACAAATACTCTTCATTAATGTGGTGATTACGGAACAAAGAGAAAGAACATGTTTTTTCTTCTTTTTGCACCTAAACCACATTTTCTCCCGCTGTAGCGAGTATAAACTATGTGCACCTAGTATGCTAATTAGCCACGAGCGCAGACAGGGTCGCGGTTAAAGTGTGTTTTAAAATAAATAAATAATTCTCAGTTCAAGTGCTACAAACCACAAAACCATATATATATATTTTTTTTCCATTTGGTTTCCAGTATAAAATAAAAGCCAGGAACGTTCATCAGGAGAATTAACACGCGTAATAAACGCGGCTCCGGCACAAAGCACCTGATGGGCGCTAAAGCGTTTCCTAATCACATTAACTTTAGCACTGAGCAACGGCTAATTACTCGTGTTTTTCAGCTTGGTGTAAATACAATTACAGCTTATTTGTCTAACCAGCGCGCCGACACCTTCACACACGTCTGCACCACGTCCTCGCATGATTTAATAAAACTCGGCAGTTTTTTTTATATATACACATACATACATACATACACACACCACTTCAACACATCACTCTTCTGTTTAAAATAAAAAATAAATAAAAAAACGGTCAAGAAACCTGCTTTATTTACTAAAAAATATATATATAATAATCATTTACAATCGAGCACACATCCCTTTGCGTTTGTTGTCAGATTGGCCAAGTTTCCACCAAAGTAAGCTACTTCAATACTTACTCAGGTTAAAAAAAAAAAAAAAGGTTTTAACTTTTTTTTTTTCTGATCAGCAGGTTTTTCCCCACTGCCTAGATTGGAGTTAGTCTGAGAGATCTGGCAACCTGCTGAGTGTTGTGATAATTTTATCTTTTTGTGTGGTGATTGGTTTCTTAAGCAAAAGCAAACACGACTCCTCCTACGTTTAAATCCATCAAATGAGAGAGAGGAGTGTGTCCCGTGGGTCTAATCATCAAGGTCATGAGAAACGGTCTGAATGAATCTAAGGGACGCTGAAGGACGGTCAAACAAAGCCAGCTGTGAATCAGAGCTGGACTGTTGATTTGATGAGATTTACACTAAAAGCTTATTGTCCGATATATTTTAAGCAGATGTATTAAGAGCGTTTCACAGTTGATCGAATACTGTTTAGTGGTTTATAATGTTTATTTCGAAACCTACACCAATTGTTTAAACTTTTAATCTACAGTTCTGTAGGTGCTCCAGTCCAGCAGGTGGCGGTATTGCACCAACCATCCCACCAAATAAACTCAAAATGAGAGACAAGCGAAAGTCTTCCCAACTGTGAGTATTTGAAGATGGAAGCGGTTTGTAAATCTCTACAAAAGCTTAAATTTTTGGCCGTTTAATATTTGTGACGATCCAAAGTTACTTTAAATACAGCAGAATCTCGGCGTATAGACGCCCTCCTCTAACAAACTGTGTGCCTTCATTTAAGTAGCGCATACATCCGGGGAAGCCGTTCAAGAAAAACAAGGCAATTTGGCTAATTTTATTTATTTATTTTTCATTCAGCAAAAACTGTTTAGAGTCGGCCCACGATACCAATGTTTGACTTCGGCTTCAACCATTTTGTAATTTTGTAACATTGGTAATATTTTTGGAGTCGAATTTTTCACCTCAAGATCACATCTCCAAGGGCCTCTGAGTGGCACAGTGGTAAAGTGCTCGCCCTATCATCCAGAGATCATTAGTTCGATTCCTGGGTGATGCTGTAACCTCTCGCAGCCGGAGGTCTAGAGCAGTGTTTTTCAACCACTGTGCCGCGGTACACTAGTGTGCCATGAGAGATCGTCAGGTGTGCCGTGGGAAATTATTCAATTTCACCTAATTGGTCTAAAACATTTTTTGAAAACTAACAAGTCTGCGAATAATATGCCATTGTCAAGTGTCTGCGCTGTCTACACCGGCAGAGTAATCATGTCATACTCTTCCATATCAAATATCATAAAATACTTGTTTATTTGATTCCTGTTCAAGACACTTCGATAATAATGGCTGTATATTGTTAATATAGGCTACAGAGTTTCATTTTTTTGCAGTTTCGATTGTTGGTGTGTCTTGTGATTTATTTTTTTCCCCCCCAAAAAAATGTACCTTTGCTCCAAAAAGGTTGAAAACACTGGTCTAGAGAGAGCTGATTGTCCGCGCTCTCTCAGATGGGAGGGATGAGAGGTACTTCGTGCTCCCACATTAATCACGGCTCTACAGCCCATCAGGGGCATCTGTGAGCTCACACAAGCAGAAGGAGCGGATAGCGCTGTCCTCCGAGTGTGTTACGCCGCCCCCAACGGTACATGAGCAAGCAGTTCAAAAAGATACGGTCGGTGACATCACGTGGGTCGGAGGAAACACGTGATAGTCTGCGTCCCTCCCGACTGAGTGGTGGTGGTAGCCTTAACGTGGGAGCCCCCTAGTGACGGGGAGGAACGACTAAATTAGGGAGAAAAATCACATCTCCAGAATGAATTAAATCGTATGTCAGGGTTCCACTGTTCTCCGAATCGATTTAACACCTGAATTGTCTGGATCAACCAACACAACAAGGATTGATTATCCTGTAAGAATTGTTCACAATCGCACAGCTCTACCAGGATTTACACTCTATTCACACTCCAAAGACTCCCTAAAAGCCTCCGAGTGTTGCAGTGGTAAAGTGCTCGCCCTATCATCAGGAGATCGCCGGTTCGATTATTATGATGCTGTAACCTCTCGCAGCCGGAGGTCTAGAGGGAGCTGATTGGCCGAGCTCTCTCAGAGGGGAGGGATGAGAGGTACTTAGTGCTCCAACATTAATCACGACTAAATTGGGGAGAAAAATCCCTGAAATAAACACTTCCTTCAACAAACACCCTGAAATCCACCAACCCGTTTCCCTTCACTGAACCCGACCCACCTTCAACATGTACATTTCTTCAAATGCACATTCAACACACTTAAGACACTATACAGCAGCGAGCGTCTCCGTGACGGACGATGAAATCCCTTTTAAACAAAAATGGCTTTAAATGACTTGACGTATATATTTAGCATGTAGTTTATATTATAGATTAGGAGGGTTGCGAGACCCCTAGTAGAGTTCCACGTCCTCAGGACAGAAATGCATCCTGGAGTTTTTCCCACCTGAACAGAACTGGAGCATTTTAACAACAGACTTCTTTACCCTTTATTATTATTATTATTATTATTATTAACTTATTATAAATTTCTTTCGCACCTTAAAAAGGTTTAAATTACAGTGAAGTGCTTGGTGTGTGTTTAACGAGCAGGTTGTTTTTCCCCATCAAATCCATTCACATAAACGTTGTGTGTGAAACAAACGACATCACTCGGGCAAATTTGGGGAAATCGTGAGAAATTTGACGACGATCTGAACGCGGCTCTGAAGCGTTTCGGGAAAAGTTTGAACTCAACATGATGACAATGACATCATATATATATATATTATATATTATTTAATTTCTTTATTATTAATGATAAAATTAAGAGAATAAAAATCTGTTAGAAGAAGAAGAAGAAGTCCCACAGACCCCGGTCCAAGGCTCGGCCGCCCACGAGCCACTTCTAAGCAGAGAAGCCACATCGCACAGTCTCACTGCCATGTTAGTTCGGAGATGCCGTCTGCAAAAATGTGGACAGAGAGTATACCGTGTTAGAGAAACACACACGTCAGAACAGATCACATCATTACAGAAAGGAGGAGGAGGGGAGGTGGGGTGGGGGAAGAAGGGATTCAGTTTAATGTTTCCAGACGGGAGGGAAGCCGTGCGGAACATGTTAAAGATTTATTTTTTTTTTTTTCCATGCAGCATCACAATTTATACACTTTAGTTCTCAACACACACACACGGTAGAGATTACATACATCACTCGATATTTTTTTTTTTCCTTTTGACCTTCAATGAAGGAACAATGATGTGACATTAAAAAGCATCCGAGTTCAGTCGGGAATCGTTCAAGTTTAGGATGATCAGTACTGAGGCAACCGGAGCAAAGTGATGGATAAAAAAAACAACAACAAGAAAACAGAGAGAGAGAGATGATCAAACTTGTGACATCATGCCATTATTGCATCACATCGTGTAAAGAAAAAAAATTATAAAATAAAATGACCACACCCATCTCCACTTCTGATCCGTATACTGTACACACAATCAGAGGGGGCCATCAAAATGTCGCCATTGCTCTCACACAAACGTACAGCCATTTAGTTACATTCAAGAAAACAGTCAGTATATATTTATATATATATATATTTTAAAAAATGGCTCCTTACACAAGGACCAAAATAAAAACAAGGAGAAACGTAGTCTCATGGCTCATTTTAGACTGCGGTATCAAAAGGTATACAAATTGTTGACCAAGTTACAGTCGCGCGTCCACACTTGACTGGAGTGTAAAAGTAAACGGTCCCCGATTTGAGCGCTGCACTTCTTTATCCTCTGAAGAAACTAGAAAAACATTAGCTGTGCGTTTTGACCAGCTTTATCCCTGATCTCTCCCGACAACCAGCAACGAGACCTAACGTCCACCACTGAGGGACGTCCATATCGTCATTAATCGCAATCAGTTCATCCGTTTAGGTCTTTTTAATTCTTTAAAGCGGTTCTTATTCACCGGCTTTAGTTGTGGCTGGAGCTAAATTAAAAGAATGAAAGAATGAATAATCATATATAAATGCATTAAACATTCATTAAAATAAATAAAACTACTTGAGTGGTATGACATTACGTTGTGATCCAGTTAAATGTCTGAAGATCTACTTTAAAAACCAGAGTTTTTTTTTTTTTTTAAGCAATTTCAGACTGATTAAAATGAAAAAGCAAATAATCTGTACTGAATCTTCAATTTTAAAACCGATTCGTCATTAGAAAATAAAATAATCAATAAAATAATCCTTTTATATTTCTGAATATTGCCATCAGGTTAAACCTATTTGGAGGATGAAATTTCAAAAATTAGACACAGATAGAGTGGAAATGCGCAGCGGCTAAAATCCAACAGCTTTTCGAACACAAACCGAGTGCAGCGAGGGTCATCACACATTCACGTGTTATATCGGTCAAGGTGATCACACGTCATGGCCGAGTACGCAGATCTATTTTGAGGTCACGGATTATCACGTTTTCGGAGTGGTCGTGTGAACAGACGAGACATTTTCATTTCCATTCATTGTGGATTTAACTTATGATTTTAATATTAAGCATTTAATATTAAAATACACCCCCCCCCCAAACCCGCCCCCCCAGAGTTAAATAGGGACAAAACCTTTTTTTGTTTTTTTTCTTAATGAATTAATAAAAATGTATTCCCAAATATTCCCTTCTTTATTTAGAGTGACGTCAAACAAACGTGCTGCTCACAGAAGGTGAAACTTCTCACGTTTGAATGCGTCTGACTAATTGGTTGTGGAAACCGCAAATGTCCTCCACTATTTTTCTAGGCCTTTTTTGTGGCAAAATAAATTTTTGCACAATCTATTAACAATAAAAGTTCACAAATTTTGCAACATAAATATGGATGTAAATTCAGACAAATCTACATACAAGATATTAAACTATATACACACACACATTAACACACACACACACACACACACACACACACACACACACACACACACACAGTAGAGAGAACACAAAGTGACTGTAGAGAAGAAACGAGGTGGCTTGGGACGGTGAACTATTACCGTATTAACCCTAAAGTACTTGTAACAAACCGACAGCGCACAGCACTAATAAAAAATTTAAAGACTGCGGGAGGTACAGCGGTACTTTACTGTACAGTACACGAGTTTGACTTTACATTCTTTAGTTTTTATGGGTGATGTATTATGTATATGTATTATTATAGAGCTGAGTCTGAAATGAAATTTAAGTCTTTTGGGGGACATATTCAGGGTTTAAAGTATAAAAATTTGCGATTTTTGACCACAAATAAATTTATTTAATTTATTTCTTTTATTTAATTAATTACTTTATTTATTTTTATTTATTTTATTTTATTTTATTTTTACACACAATTCGCAGATGCTCTAGGATTGTAACCAATTTCGAGGGGTCATCTGTTTCTGCATACACTGTGTCTTGCGTATACATCATTCAACACGCCGACCTATTAGTTTGTTGAACCTAAAACCGCATGCCGACTGTACAGTTCACCGCTGGAGACATGAAATACAAACGTGACTCGACAAACTCAACTGACTAGCATAGCTGACTAGCATGTTGCTAACAAAAGCCAATCACGCCGAAGTGGGAAATGACGCGATTCTGATTGGCGGACTGTCGCCTTGTATTCGATTTGAAATAATTCGATCTTATTGATTTGACCGATTCAAACCTGAAGTAATTCCTGTATCTCCGCAGTGATACTTCACTACACTTTCCTCAGAGGCGTGCAGCCTGCTTCTTTGATCTATTTAACTAAATTTAACGGAGAAAATCCCTCAAGCTAGACACACCGAGCTGAACTCCCTGAACCGAACACTACAGTACAGATTTGTGTACCGTTACACAACTCTAACGTCTGGATTTAAATCTGGTCCGATGGTAAAAACTCAAAAAAAAAAAAAAAAAAAACACCACACGTGGTGAGCCAGTAAACAGAGATGTAATGAGCACCGAAACAAAGGTATTAGCTAAAAGAAGAGGGACTGAGTCATTTCAGCAAATTCACGTTATTTCCTCACTCCTGTGAAACCTCCAAGAGCTTTTGTAATTTTGTACCACTCAGGACCGTCGCGTAAAAAGTGTTGAGCAAAAGGTCAAGAGGCACTCAAGGTTATTTAAATCCTTAAAAAAAATTTTTTTTTTTAAAAACCACAACCAGTTTAACTTCAGAACAAAATGAGGAAGTAAAGGGAGGTCTGTACGTGAGCAGTCCACACATGATACAAAGCAGGACAAGAATACGAGACGTGACTTCACTAGAAGGACAACATATTGTACAATTTTTATCTATTTGAACCGTTGTAATATTGAACACAAGACTGGGAGAAGACGAGATTAACTGTAGGTTTAACACAAATTATATTTTCCTACGAATATGCGAGCGAGTCAAACAGTAGTGATATTAAAACTTATCAGCGCTTTCTGTTCAAGTTCACTGCTGTGAAACGTGTTACATCGGTTCATTTGTAACAGAGGTGCGAGGAAAAATGGATGCTCCACTTTGTGGAGAAAAGCAGCGTGCAGCGGTTCAATTTTTCTTTTGTAGTTCAAGGGTGTTGAAACAACTTAGAAAAAAATAAATAAAATAAAATAAATTTTTAAAAAAGTTTGGATATCTGTGAACAAAATTAGGTACGATACTCTAAGGAAGGTGAAAGTGTCTTAAAGAGGATCATTACTGGTCACGAGACACGGCTTCATCACTTACGAGCCTGAGAGTAAATGTTGAGTGTGGGGTACGGAAAACATCCTGAGAGAAAAAGTCCAACCATCAGTTGGAAGGTTCATCGACGCTTACAGTTTTCTGGGATTCTCGAGAACCGATACTGAAAGGTTAACAGGAAAAAAAAGTGGTTGATCCAGTGAGACGCTTATTGAAGAGCTAAAGACTAAAGATTAGTGGTGGGTCGTTCATGAACGATTCGTTCTTTTTGAACGAATCTTTAAAGTGAATCAGAAGAACGAGCATCTCAGAGTGATACTGGGCTAACATGCGCAAATCACCACAAAACCTCCGTAGGTTATGTACAGTAAACGGAAATGAGCGATTCTCTCTCGATGGCTCTTCTACTCCGAGTCGTTCGTTCTTTTGTCATGTGACTCCCAGAGCCAGTATAGGCGCCATAGATTCAAAAGAACGAACGAGGTGGACTAGACG
>JAQMYJ010000013.1:14803776-14827692 GCA_030014305.1 Clarias laeviceps | reverse complement strand
AGAGCGAGAGAGCGAGAGAGAGACTGCAGATAGTAGAAAGGGAGAGACCAGAGAGAGAGAGAGAGAGAGAGAGAGAGACTGCAGATAGTAGAAAGGGAGAGACCAGCAGAACTAATATTCATCCTATTTTTCTCAAGAAAGTTTTTCCTACAGGTTTTAAACCGAGTAAAAATATCAGTGAAATGCTGTGTAATTTGTTCTGTTTAAATAGAAAGCAACTATTTTTTGTTCCTGTTATGGTATCTTCTGCTACACACTCCAGTCCAGCAGGTGGCAGTGTTGCACAAGCCACCATAAACTCAAAGAAGCAGCAATACTTTTACAGGAGAACGTTAACGGCACATCCGAATCGTTATTTATGGGAGTGAAATGTAAACCATTTACAGCACAGCGTCCAGCCACCCTGGTTGTTCATTAATTTGTGATAGTAACGGACTTATTGTCAGCATTGTGCCCGATCATACACCTCCATCACACACCCGTCTGGGGCGGGGAAACACCGAAACAGACCAACAGTTTCTTCTCACAAGCCATACAACTCCTTAATACTTTGGGACTGGACTGAAACACACATGGACACGAAACACCAACTAGCAAAACTTCACACCAACCTGCACAATATTACCTGCTGCTTTTTGCACAAGAACTTTTTCTTCGCTGCTGCTGTTACTACGACACGAAATGTTTACTGCATTTACATGTCATGGACAATTTATTTGCATTAACACGATTCAGCTCTGCATTCCGGTCGGCGCTACCTTTGTCACACATGTATTGAATTGTGTCGTGTTTGTTACGGTTTGCACATTTCGCTAATTTGTGGTGTTATTAGATGTGCCCGCGACTTCGTTCACGTGGAATTTAATTGCACACTCAAACGTTTAATTTTTTTTTTTTATAAAAATATGTACAGCGCCATCTGTTAAATTTTGAGATGAACTCATTTTTTTCAAGGTCAATTTTCTATAAGTACTTTTACGATGAGAGGATATTTAATTTAAATTTCAAAGTAGGATATCTTCTCTTCCCGTGCTGCACAAAACCATTGCGTACATTTCAACTTATAAAAGTCTAAACAGGTTCGTTGCACCTCTCCAGCATGTTTTGACCAAACTCTGACTCGCCACACCCTCTCAAGCACAGAAACCAGAAGCTCGTTTAACCTAGAGCTGCGTTCCATTCCAAAGTGTACTTACTTCACAGGGTGCTCCCTACTCCCTGTTTGTGGAAAAATTCCCCCGTTCAGAACACCATTCTGCAAAGTCACTAGTGCTGACGTCACTTCCCCCAAGCGTTACCATGGTAACAAAAGCACCTGGGATACCTGCTGCTGCGGATATTTTACACAACGGGGGAAAGAAAAAAAAAAAAAAAACACCTTTATAAAATACATACTCTTAAACTGTTTATAACTTATTTATTTGATTGTTTTACAAGATGTACAGAGATTTATTTATTTTATTAATTTTTCACAGAATACTAGCCGATAGAATACTAAGGATTTCTTGATTTAGATTAAAATTGTCTTATGATGTCATCCTTGATAATGAAGGGTAAATATATAAATCTTTTTTCGATCTCCTTTTTTGTTTGTGTTTTTTTTTTTTTTTTATGCGCCAGGGAGACACAATGACTGATGGGAAATTTTTCATTCTCTTTTCTGGTGAAGTGAAGACCCGTTGTTCAGTCGGTCCCTACACCGTTAGCAGTTCCCATCCCTGTGGTTTGGAATCACACTTAACATGGACCCTATGCAGGGTACTTCAGGCCAATCGCAATGCACCTATGGTTCTTATTTCACTCCCCTATAGAAGCCAAGACCAGAACAACAAACACCACACCGCTCCAAAAACAGAGCCACACAAATCACACAAGACCCATTAGATTAAAAATACATTTTCACCAAACAGTAGCAAGCGTGAAACCTTAATAAATATACTTAAAAAGTCAACTACCGGGATATCAAGGTGGGTGTGGCCAGAATGACATGTTACAGATACCTACAGTACATACTGGAGGAACTCATCGCTAGTACTGGTATTAGAGATGAGGGGGAAAATAAAAAAAAAAAGATATTGTGCGGCAAGTGTATCGTTACACTGACTTGTGTTTTAATACGTTTGCATTTGAGGTGGTAAAAAGTTGCCATTCCTCTATGATCCTAGAGGTGGCGCTCTAAACTATAACATACCAGCAAGCAACACAGTATCCTGTGCGGTACAAGCAAATTAGTTCGTTTTTGCCAAATCCACGTTGCAATATCAAACACATGAACAACAAGCGCGTGGCATTTGTAGTCTTTCAGGAAGCGCCGTCTTTGACATCAAACATTAATCAAAGCACAACTGATCACATTAAAAAATCTAAATTACAATTTACAGATCTGTGCGATTATTTAACTGCAAATAGTATGGGGAATAATGCAGAGATTGTCAATGTAAAATGTCCATTTTGAGTTAATAAATATCAACACCCTGTTAATGAGATCAACTTTCATATTATATTTGGCTTAGATTTATACGTTTGAATACAAAACTGAGAAATTGAAGATAAACGCAGTTTAAATCGCATTGTCAAAGTTACAATTACAATTTTTTAACCATTAAATTATGCAGCACTACGTCAGACTTAACGTAAAAGTTAATAGGTAGTGTCACAATCTGCTCATCAATAGCGGTATATAGTTAAATAGTGGTATATAGTTAAACTTAAACTTACAAACAGTAGTGTTTTAATTACAGGAAAAAAAAAACGTGTTTAGATCCTCTCGTTTAAAATTAATACACTAAAAAAACTAATACAAAAAAAGGAAAAACGTGTTTTAACCAAAAGATTTTAACATTCTATAACTTCTACCAAGTTTTCAAACCTGCTGATTTTAAGTTACACATTTACTAAAAATTGGTGTATTTATATTTCTTGATCAAAAATTACACACAATAACTGATTTATCACTATTAACTCATTAAATGATGATGCACTTACTTTATGCAAGACAGTAAAGGAGCCTGAACAATTCAAACTGCCAACAAAATCAAAGCTTAAACACCTGGTTTCTTTGCACATTGTGAATATTTAATCATCAAATCGCCCAGCTCTACTTAACCACAACTCAAAAGGGTCCCTTTTTTTTTTTTTTTTTTAAACAAGGACTGATCCTTACTATTAAAATTTTGCACCATTTTATTCAAGCAAATCGATAAGCCAGGAGTCCATAAACAAACCGCTTGTTTAAAGGGAAACTATTACGCAAGATTCACCTTTTGATCATTCTGGACAGTAGTGCACGTACATGCAAAAAGAAAAAAAATTCCACTCTTCAGATTTGTTTTTTAATCATGATGGTCACAATGTTCCTGAGAAAAAGATAAGCCATGGTAAAATCCACCTTTATCTTTCCTGATTGAAGAAGCAATGGTTTTGTTTTTTAATACAAGCTAAAACATTGAACATTGAGAAAGTCGTTGTGAATCAAAACTAAAATACAATCAAATTGGTTGCTATCAGAATAATAAAAAAAAAAAAGTTGTCTCCAGTTTCTGCATTATGATTAGCTAGGAGAATTCACTTCCACAAAAGGGGAGGTTCAGGGACAGTTTATTTAAAGCTACAAGCACTAAAACAGGATGGCAAGAAAAAATTAGGCAGGATCTGTATTACAGCTGGAACACTGACCTTTTAGAGATCTCTACGACTCAGGTTAACTTGAATTTAAGGGGGATTATATCTGATAAAAATATAGCTAAGTCAGCTTTTAGCTAGCTTTAAAACTAGCCTGTCATACAGCAGTCTTCGAAACTGAAATTTGGAGCAACTTGCAACGCAAGGCGCAATTGTAAACGCCAGGTGTGGAGAAATGGTGAATGGATTGTGTGTAAAATTTGGAAGAAAAAAAAAAAAAAAAAAAAAAAGCGCAGCTCATTTTCATAAAAATGTATAAGCTAAATAAAATGGATAATTACAATTTGCTTTGGTTTAAGAGTCCATTTAATGAAGCTTGACTTTCACTTCTCGTTTCATTCACAGATTGTGATCTTATACTTTTCCTTATCCCATAATATGCCAGTTTCCCCGAAACAACTGGGTGCTGGTGAACCCTTTACAGTGTATTGTGTTGCATTTTCCAGAAATATAAAGTCCAGGACACCGACAATGATGAACAGACTGAAATAACCGCACGCAGATTACACTCAGAGTTTAATCAACTCTCAGCTCTAAAAGCCATGATGGCGAAACTCGGTAACGAAGTGCTCAAGTCTGCAGCAGCGGAAAGATCGTTCTAGTTAATTTACTCTCCTGCGCCATCGGATGGTGCGACATTCATCTCGCACACGGCTACGTGACCCAGGACGGATTGGATTGGGAATTCTGAAGCACAAAAATCTGACTTAACATTAACGTGAAACCAGGAGATTTTTTTTACCCTTATTGAGAACGCAACATCACCATCTGACCGATCAAACCAGAGCATTCAACACGGAGTATTCAATCGGTTAAGTGCCACAGAACTAAAATTAGTCTTGTATTACAGTAGTGTTCTATATATTACAGGAAACATCTACTACACATTATGAGCATCTTAATACACAGTAAACCCATCATTCACTTTACTGTAAGCAACAACGAGAATCCTGAAAGTCCGTACATACTGTGTAGCAGGGAATTAACACTTTATACAGCTGTACATTACTGATAAGACTTGATGTATTAAGTTTATTATATGAGCGAGAGAGAGAACTCCAGCTTACAAAAGGGCTATCAAACAGACCACGGGTAATGAATTATAATTTAAGAAGGTCTGGTCAACAAAATTTTCATGTTTGTGTTAAGATTAAGATCTCTGTATATGCAGTAATAAAAATAAGCAAACTTTTATCTCCAGTTTGAACTGGTTTTAAACTTCGCGCATAAAGAATAAATCTGACCAGTCATTTTTGGAAATTCAGTTCATAGTCCACTTCCTTTTTTTTTTTTTGTTTTTTTTTTTTTTGAGTGAACCACAGTTTCACCCTTATGTTTCAGTTGCTTCCGTATAAACACTATACATGGTAAACTATTACATTGATTGGCTCTGTTGAATGACTCGTATAGCCACACCTACTTTAAAGGAAAAAAAAACAGCTAGATTACTGGTTCACGGTTCAATTTTAGCAATAAGAACCGAAAATTTACCTCGGCAAACGAAGCATTTTGCATATGAACGAATAAACCTAGCCGTACGCCGGCTATGATGCGGGTACGTCCGGGAGCCGATCAAAACCTGTTTGCGTCAGTAGAAAGGAGTGATGCGAGTTTACATGTTTTGTGCATGATTTAGTGAAGACATAGCACCATGGGTCCCAAAAACAGATAGCAAAGACGGTGGAAAGAAGAAAAGGGAGCCGCTTTCAGTTTGGTTTTTAAAACACAGTGCCAAAAGTAATCAAATAAATAAAGGTTAAGCGAGGTTTAATGTCTTGCATATTTTACTGCATTTACTTGTATTTTCTAGATTGATTATTTTTATGTACAAAAAATATAGGTTTGGAAACGGGTAATACTGGTTAATATGAAAAACTCTTGATTAATTAGCTGTATAGAAGGCTACAGAGCTTTTGAAACTTAAACAATCTGAATAAATCTAAATTTGAGCTCAAAGATTAATTTCATGCTTCACACATGCTAACATTTCAGATAGTTTTTTTTTTTTTTTAAATAAAGTTTGAGGTTTCATTTCAGAAAAAACATCGAGTAAGCTAACAAACTAAGCTAAAATTTGCTAAAATGTCTTATACTTTCTCCAAGTATGGAGACTTTTAGGAACCAAAAAAAAAAAAAAAACCCACACGACTCATAAGATGCGACTTGTTTCTTGAACATTCTACAATATTAAATGGTTACAAAAATTATTTCAAACATGTGCACAACGAACATTTAAAAAAAAAAAAAAAAAACTGGGGTAGAACTGGAGAAAAACCTCAGGATGTGATGTTTCAGCTGAAATAAAATGACCGCAAGACTCTAACCAGAGCCTGAGTTGACAGAATGACCCTTTAGATACAGGCTGTCCATGCTAAGCTAGCCAACTAGTTAGTCTAACACCATTAGCAAGTGACCCAAACAGTTATGGAGCAGGGTTGTCTAAAGCACAAAGAATGAAAATTAAAGTTTGAACAAAAAACTTAAATAATTTCATTGCATATAAGCGATGAAGAAAGCTAGTTTTACTGATTCACTCATTTAAGTATTTTGTATTCTTTAGCATGTGTACAAACATTAGCACTAGAATCCGTACATCGTATGAATTAGCCGTTGCTATAGCAACGATACGGCATGTTTTGTCGCGCGCTAGCGCATGCGTCCCAACATCTGACCAATCAGAGACGAGAACTGCAAAGCGCTGAACCGTAACCAGATTTGCTGAAGCGTTTGACGATGCAGCTTACACTAAAAACAATGTCATTCCACATAGATGCGTTAGTGATATCTATTCATGTAGATGACGCTGTTGATCATAGTAAGGTAGAAAAACATGACAGAATTCTAAATTAAAATGGATTCTATAAAGTACGTAGTGCACTACGCACTCCGTGGAACGTCATTACGTCATCGATTACGTAGTGCACGTGCCTTGCGTAAAGAGACTGGAGACGTTTTTGAAACTATGTTTAATAAAAAAAAAAAATACTAATTTTCATTTGAAAATATCACCAAACACACTAAAGCCAACCTGGCTAAAATTATTTATTAAACTAAATAAAGGTCAGCGTTCGGTTTATTAGCGTAAAAAATTTGAAACAGACGCCATTTTAAATTATACACCACGGCTTTATACACGAACAGATTTTTTTTGGCGCTAAAACCACTTTCTTACCTTTTTTAACCAAACGCAACGTTCTCCTTTTAGTTTAAAAGCAACTCCAAAGACAGCCCAAAGCCGCACTCAGAATGAAAGCAGAGGCGCGAAAATCCGACGAGCCTAAATAAACTGGCATGTCAATTAGCCAATCAAGAGACACACTATTACACTGATCTACTAATCAGAATGCAGGATCAGCGTTGTTCTTTGGATTGGATAACTTAATTAAAAAGTGGGCGGGATGAGTAGTCACCGTGATGGTTATGCTTCCTGATTCAGGTGTTGCGAATCAAATACTAGATTGAAGCTTGATTAGAAATAAAACGTCTTAAATTTAGTCTGGCTGATGTGGAATGATAAAGTGGAGCAAAAATAATATAATGAGATCATGTATTTGTGGGAAGGCTCATTTTTTTGGAGCTTGTATGACCTAAAAAGGCACTTTTAATCAACAATAATGTTATATTTGCTGTGAAGTGGGATGATACATACTGAAATCACAAATACTTCATCTGATTCAAGTACTATAGAGCTTTAAACATTCTTTCCAAGACAATTGCTTTATTGCAATGAAATGGAGGTGACCTCTAGGTTGAGCTGCCTCAGGGGTTCAGGGAATCATCTTATCCAATGTTTCTTTCCATCTGTATGTCTCATTCCAGTGCCAGAGTATTATTAATGATACTAATTAATATGACATTCTATTTTATAAATCTTTCTTTCAATTAGCCAATCAGGATTAGCCAGATTTGCCAATCAGAACACAGGATCAGAGTACTTCTTTGTCCTGATTGGAAAAAGTGAATAAATTAGATATATAAGATAATGAGATCATGTATTTGTGTTGAGTCCAATCTTTTCTGTTTGCATGATCTGAAATCACCCTTAATGTTATACGTGCTGTGAAATGATACGCAGATATTGAATCTTAAAATCACAAATACTTCATCCAAGTCAAATACTATTGAGTATTAAACATTCTAAGAAAATAGCTTTATTGCGATGAAATGGAGGTGACATCTGGGTTGAGCTGCCTCAGGAGTTCAGGGAATCATCTTATCTTTATCTTATCATGTTCTCGTCTCAATATATATATATATATATAACAAAATAGTGTTAATGATAGCAATTAACGTGAGATTCTTAAATAATTGTATAAATATCCCTTTCAATTAGCCAATCTAGAGACACACAATCACCTAGATCTGCCAATCAGAATGCAGGATCAGAGTTGTTAAAAGTGGGCGGGATAATTAGATATATGAGATAATGATAATGAGATTATGCATTTGTGGGAAATCTGATCATTTACAGTTTCCATCCATCCATCTAGGAGCCTCTATAATCCAACTAGGGCCCATGGAGGCCAATAGTGGTTACCATTTAATTTATTCCCATTTTAATGACTGTTGTAGGATGTCCAGTAAACATTCACATACGCATTCACACACTACGGGCAATTTGGGAATGCCAATTAGCCTAACCTCCATGTCTTTGGACTGTGGGAGAAAACCGGAGCACCCGTAGGAAACCAACCAAGCACATGCCAACTCCATGCACACACAGACCCTGACAATGCTAAGCCAACCACTAAGCCAACATGCCGCCCTTTTATAGTTTGCATGACCTGAAATGGCATTTAATCATATATGCTGTGAAATATCATGGAGATAATGAACGTTTAGTCACAAACACATCATCTCACTAGAGTACTATAGAGTCTAAAACATTCTTATACATATTAGTGTCTTTATCATACATGTAAATAATATTAATAATATTAATCATCATCATCATCATCATCCATATTACTATTTAAATCAACCTAATGAAGTAAGCATATGTTTAATACAACAGCTTATCTATTCAACTTTTATATGAAGCCTTAAAAAGTGATGCAGAATAAAAAAAAAAAAGGAATTGAACACTCCTTCGACTATAAAATGCAAAAAGAAAAATAAATAAATAAAATAATAAAAGATTGGTGTTTGGAGGTAGATATGGATAGATAGATGAACACCACAGATGCCATGCTTTCTAAGAAAATAGACTAATGTTCAGTTTATTTAATCGCTTTATTGCATGAAATAAAATGAAATGGAGGTGACCTCTGGGTTGAGCTGCTTCGGGGGTTCAGGGAATCATCTTATCTTATTTTATCTTATCTTCTACATGCCATGATGTTCTCATTCTTATGCCAAAATAGTGCTAATAATAATAATCATAATGAATGTGACATTATTATAAATATAAATATTCCATTAAAAAAATTATATATAGTAGTATTATTAGTATAAGGGTTTATGTTATATCAGGTACTGATCATGCATGCATACAGCATGCACGCTTTTCACACGATGCACGCGCCGCACAGCATGCACAATCAGCGCAGCACACACACACACACACGCGCGCACGGTTATTCCAGGTCCCGAGCTGTCATATTTCATTGTAAAAAGCCACGCACAAACACACGCACGCGCGCGCGCGCACACACGCGCACACACCTCAGATCACATTTAAAGAAAGAAACGCACGAGCCTGTTCTGTAAATGAATTAATGGATTGATTAATTAATAAATAAGCAATGAATAATCGGAGCTTACCGTGTGAATAAAGGCAAAGTTAGGCGAGGTCCAGAGAGAAATTCAAAGCCAGTAGTAATAATAATGATAATAATAATAATAATGATAATAATAGTAATATAAAGCCACACTGAGCACGAGCACCAATCCGCGTTCTCTTTATCTGCAAATCGGCAGCATGAAATAAATAAACAACAAACAAATAAATAAACAAGAAATATTGTTAAGAATTCAAAATAAGAACCAAGGCTCAAAAAATGATTCAAATGAAGTGTTTATTGAACACAAAATAAAGGGACACAAGCAGGGGAAGGGGGGAAACGCAAAAAAAGGAAAAAAGGAAAAAAAAAAAGAAAAGAAGGATGAAGAGATGGATGGAAGGATGGAGGAGTTAAAGAAAGCAAGCTGCGTGCTGCTGCTCCGCACCGACACGCCACATCGCTGGAGAAAGTCTAACATGCGGAGGAGAGAGAGAGCTGCACGGCCATTTATACACACACACACACACACATGCACGCACACACTTCACCATACACACACATACACACCAAAGTACACTCCTCCACCGTGATCATTTCAAACCGCGGGATCCGATTGGCTCTCGCGTGTCTTTCTCAACCCGTAATCCCACCCACTCTAAAATGCTATTGGCTCCCAGTTATATCAGTCATCGCGCCGGGTGTGGAGCCACCCTGCGGAACTGAAATAATGAATGAAAAAAAAATGACAAGGACGCAACAAGGCGAGATGTCGAGCACTGGTGACCTTTTCTTTTTTCCTTTTTTCTTTTTTTCTTCAATTCTTCTCCTTTCTCTTTTTCTTTTCTAATTTCTTCCCGTCTATTTCTTTCCTTCTTTAATAAATTCTTTTTCATTTATTCAATATTGCTTTCTATCATACTGGCTTTTTTCATTTTTTTGATTTCTTACTTTCCTTAAATCTGACTTTCTTTCCTTCTTTAATTGTTTTTTAATTCTTTCTTTCTTTCTTTCTGTCTATCTGTCTTCCTCTATTGTTTCCTACTTTCTTAAATTCTTTCTTTCTGTCTTTTTTCTTCTTTTTTCTTTCTTACTTACTTTCCTTAAGTCTGTCTTTCTCCTTTAATTGTTTCTATATTAATTTTTAACAACCCATTCATTTCTTTCTTCCTTCCTTCCTTTGTTCCTTCCTTCCTTTCTTTCCTTTTTCCTTTTTATCTCTTGTTCTGTTTCCTTCTTTCATTTTTTTAGTTTTTCTTTCTTTCTTTTTTCTTTCTTTTTTTTCTTTCTTTTATTCTGTCTTTTCTTTCTTATTTCTTCTTTCTTATTTACTTTCTTTAAATCTTTATTTTTTTTTCTTTTTTCAATTGTTTATTTTATCTTTTTTAATTAATCAATTTCTTTCTTTCTTTTTTCTTTCTTTCTTTCTTTCTTTCTTTCCTTTTACTTTATATCTTTTGATCTGTCTTTATTTATTTTTCTTACTTGCTTTAATTCTTTCTTTCTTCATCACTTTTTAAAATTTATTTCTATCTTTTTTACTTTCCTTCCTTCTGTGTTTCTTTATTTAATCATTTCATTTTCATTCATTAATTATTATAATCTTCTTCTTCTTCTTTCTTTTTACTCTCTTTCAATATGCATTTTCTTTCTACTTTTTACTTTCTTTTTTACTTTCTTTAAACATTTAAATCTTTTCTTTCTTCCTTTCTTTCTTTCATTATACTTTCTATCTTCCATTTTCTTGCTCTATTTTTTTTACCTTTGTTCTTTCATTTATTAATTCTTTCATCTTTCTGTCTTTTTTCTACTTTCTCTTTGCCTTAATTTCTTAGTTTTTCACTTTCTTTCCTTTTGTGTTTTCGTCTGTAAATTTGTGATCTTAAGTACATTTAAGTAGCACTTTAAAATGAAGAGGCGTCAGTGACAGTTAAAATGGCTTGAAGTGGGCTTTATAATTTTTGCCTCTATTTTACTATCGCTGACCATAAAAAAATTATTTTGATTATTATTTGAAATCTGTCATCTTGGAACGTGATGTGGATGATTAAAAGAGGCAAATTTTGTGTCACTGCAACATGATACAGCTTTCAGATTTCCTCAATATGTCCAAATTACTCCAACAATGCACGCACAGTCTCGACAGATATTGTTTATTCTGGATCGATATTCTTTGTGGACACCTGACTATCTCACCAATACCGGAGTCCCCCACTGATATTGGCCTAAGCTCTAAACTTCTTTCAGACTGTGGATGTGGAGATTGATGTTTATTTACCTGTTCCAGCATGACTGTAGGTGAGTGAGCACTAGTCTCCACATTGTATAATGCTATATTATACAAATACATCATACAGTATATAACACTCACCACCTGTTAGTGTGATGGTCAGGCATTCCCATACGTACGTTTGGCTGTTTAGCATATATAGCTAACTGAACCTAATGGACAAGCATGTAAAATACACATGTCTAAATCGACTAGAACATTACCGTGAGGCACATCAGTGATGGCGCCTACTGCAATTGCATTAGGACATTCCTTTTACTCTTTCACACAGCTCTGAAAATGCTCTGAAAATGATTCCAGGGCTGATATTAAGAGGACACACATCAGCCACAGCCTGAGGAATCAAGTGAGAATGACTAGACTTCAGGAGCATTGGCTACCCAGAAGGCATTGCAATCTGATAATTCAAGAGGTAATGGGTAAGCTAAGAGGTCTTTGAGCCAATCTATTAATTCATATTCATGAACTTTCTGACTTATAAGGAACTGGAAAGATGAAAAAAATGAGTGGTGTGTCCAGCCTTTACACATGGAATAGTAAAGGTAGGGTTTAAGTGTAAAAGCTTTTAATATTTTTTACAAATATTATAATACAAATATCAGTTTTCTTGGTGCGTTGCCATTTTCCAACCATAAGCAGGTAAGCAGGAAGTGGAAAATTTAGAGTTTACACTTGAATTATTGAAATGTGTTTCTACTAATATACTTTTATATGAATAATCAAATTTAAAAATATATGACTTGTTTGAGAAATCACACACCAGGTAAGTACAGTAAGTAAATTTACATATGTGTAAATGCCAATAATTTCTTTATTCCGATCTGATGATTTCCATTTAAGGACAGATAAACATACTAGAACAGTAGAAGTTTGCCATGCTTCATAGATGAGCTCTCTCTCCTCAGTCAATCTTAGAGAAATTAACCAATCACGTCAGCTCATGTATGTGTAAGAGGGTGGATAGCGCTTTCCTCTGAGTGTGTTAAATTCCTCTAGGACTTGTTTGGGTGGGATCTGGGGTAGATTCATGTGTCCTGGGTTACTCTTTACCCTCTCGTGTTGGGAACCGGGGAGAAAATGTCCTACAATAAGTCCTACAACAGGCTTACTCTGCAAATTGCAATGCATTACACAACCAAAATGGTGGATAAATCTGTTTATATTTAAATATGTCACTTTCTCAATTCCGTCATTATTCCATCATCTGTACATCACAGAATTGTATAGTATGTCGCAGGCTACAGTAGTTAGCATGCTAGATACTGTAGTTAGTAAGTCTATATGACCTTGGAGTGTAAATCTTCATTGTTATTGCTGCTAAAGTGATGAAGAAGATGCACAAGTATGAATAAAGGAAGTCAGTAAATCTGTTTTAAAAGGTATAATGATATAAAAAAAAAAATCCATTTTTTGTGAGTTTATTATTATAGTAGGAAGAAATGATTACTTTGCCATGAGTGCGCCGAACACCATTTATTTAATTAGCGAATTTGTATTTAGCAGTATAATCTATGTCATAACATATACAATATTTTGTATTTTGTACTTAGCATTTTAGCTAAGCTAAAGCTATGCTAGCTAGCTTGTGATAACTGAGGTAAATAGGCATTTCCAACCAACAGCCAGGCTCCATTTATTCCACCCATTTTCCCATTTATAGATTGACTGAGGTTTAGGTGGAATCGTCCAGAGCTCCCACATTAATGCTTTAAAACTGCTCTTTAGAAAACCTATGACTGACTTCATACAGCGTTTGTCCAGTTCTTATACAGTATATGTTAATACCATAAAAAAACCCTCTTGTGCTACCAGGGAGACTGAAAAGTGCTGCGTCCTAAAAACTAGAGTTTTCTTCTATCAATGTTACATAAACATTTTCTTATAGGGTGCTATAAAATATTTATTTGTTCAACAACATCATACTGTTGTAAATCCATAGATATAAAGTATTTGACTAGAACTAGCATAAAGTTATTTAATTTAATGGTATAAACCTGTGATTTGAATGAAAGGAAACCCATTATGCATGTTTTTTTGTTTAGTTTTTTTTTTACATTTGGATGGCTTTCCATTGTGGGTGCAAACATAATCCTATTTTCTGCTTTTTGTTCTTTTTGGATTTTTCCGCTGGTCATAGTTTAAACAAGGCGATTAGGTTTTGTCCCCTATTGTGACCTCATATGGATTAGAAGACACCCTCTCTCAGCTTGTTGTTCATCTCTGCTGTTTTCAGGAGGCGTGTGGCTCAGGATTAGCCGACACAGAAATGGCACTGGATTAACACACTTTTGGGGAGCTCTAAGACTGGTGTTAACTTGTTAAAGAAATAGTAACATATGGGACCTTTAATACTATACTACTGTCAAGGCTGTTGCTATAGGAAAATAATTAACCCTTCTGACCAATGAGAGTTGAGAATTTAAAAGTGCTGTGTAAGCACTGTGACCCTATATTTTCCATTTTTTTTTTTTTTTGTCATTGTGATTTGGCTGAATGCTTAATATAACCGTATTAAACTTCACATATGCTTCTTCAAAGAATATACTGCAATTTCATCCCATGAGAGCAAATCGGATTTATATGTTTCATGGTGAATCGTTACAGGAATCAGTGAGATGGCTTTCAAGGGACTTGTTACTATAAAGGAAATATAAACTGTAATAGATAGAGTTTCCGAGGACATGTAACAGAGGACACCACACACACATGCACATACTGTGGACGCAAGTACAGAATAGACTTATATTCCAACCCCCAAAAAATAGCATTTTGTAATACAAATTCATATAACCTAATCTGTCAGCAATAGCCATGAAGTGCTAATTAGATTTTCTTCAGGTCAATGCTTGGGTCAACGGTCACTGCACAATCATAAGCATATACAAAGTGTGCTGTTATCTTATATTCCAGTTCATGGCTCATCCTCAGGGGTCGAAGGTCGACTCTACTTGACCCGTCCATCTTTGAAAGCACAAGTCGCGTTCGGCCCATTTCGCCCCTCAGCGACAAAGGTGAAACGTCAATAGCGGTTGCACTAATGCGCTATCATGCTCTGCATCCAGACAAGAGCAGCGTTAGCATGCTCTGAATGCGAGACAGGTGATTAGAGGAAGCGCGCACTCAGGGGAGGAACGAGTGTCAACAATCAGCCTCTGACACCCCGCAAGACGAGATAATGGGCATAATTGCAGTAAAACACTGCTTTTCAGGCACCGTTACCTGGCTGCACAGTGACATCTCAGACAGCAAGGTGAGAAATGATGCTCAGATAAAGATATTTTCATAAGCTGAGGCTTTTCTTTGACATAGCTTGATAAGATAAGGCTTGATTCATGCCTGCTGGGAAATGGAAATGTTACCGCAGCGTTTTTTTTACATCAACTGAACATGTTTCAACGCTCGTCCCAGGTTCTTTATCAGATCTCATGAGCAGTAAAACGTCAATTTTGCAACATGAATCCAGCAGCTTCGACTTACTCCTGATAGACATTTCAACATAGAGAAATGACATCACATGTTATTGCTGGGATTAAAGCGAAGAGAGGATAATACTAACATGAGTAGAAAATCCATACAGACACAAATGTATATTCATCCCTGTATACTATAGTATAACACCAGTTCTTGATTCTGATTGTCAGAAGGTTTTGGTTCATTTTCGATAACAGCAGTAGTTCAGCTGTAATTTAAATCAAGTGAGCTACAGTATAATACTAACTCCACTGCAAGGTGAACTGAATAACACTGATTATCAATTATACACCAGTAAACTGGTAACAGGATCATGGGCATTCAAGGCTCACTCATACCCCTGGAGACCAAATGATGATAATTATTCAGTTATATGTCATGTACTTGTACCGCACAATGAAAGGATTTTTTGGCATATGCCAGATAAGAAGCTGGGGTCAGAGTGCAGGGTCAGCCAGGATACAGCGGCCCTGGAGCAGACAGGGTTAAGGGCATTGCTCATGGGCTCAACAGTGGCAAATTGGCGGTACTGGACCTCGAACCCCCAACCTTCTGATCAGTAACTCACAGCTTTAACCGATTGAGTCATCACTGCCCTAAGCCAGAGGCCCCTGCCATAGGCCAAAGGCCAGTCTATCTGAAAAAGGACAACCTACTGAAAAAAGTCAATGCTGGCCACAACAAAAAGGTATAAGAACACCCAGTGCACCATAGCCTGCCATGCATGGGGCCTGGCAAACAAAGCGCCCAAGGCCAGAATCCCAGCCTCCAGACTCTCCAGATCTAAATCCAATTGAGCAACCAAGCAATGTGCCAGACAAACAAGTCCATGAGTTCCCCACCCTGCAACCCCAACACCAAAGGATGTGCCGCTAACATCCTGGTGCCAGATACCACATCACGCCCATAGAGGTCCCGTGGAGCCACGTCCCAAGGAGCCAGAGTGGCCCAGGTAGCACAAGGGGAATCAACACTATATTGGGCATAATATTTTACTTTTTTATGATTGGTGTTCATGCATGCTTACCCCTGGACCACTAGGGAACATGCTTGTGATGCTGGTAAATGCACATCCATAACAAGAGGTGCCACAAAAACCACACCAATTTACTAAAATATTGAATTGGAAAGCAGGCAAGGCAATAGGGTCAAAACAAACCCTGATTAACATCTGAGATCTCTTCTGTGAAAGTAAATGTGATGCAGTACAAAGACGTCTCCTGAGATAGGCTCCAGGCCCCCTGTGACCTTGTATACAGGACAAAGTTCTACCATGGTCAGGTCTCCATCACCTGGTAAAGTCATAAAAAAATTAATCTTGAACTGTTCCGTTAAAAAAGAATTTTTGACTTTTGAAATATCCATGGATGTTTGTTCAGTGCTAGTTGACAACACTAAAATGTAATTCATGAGGATGTTCATTTCAACTATTTTTTTCTTAGTAATTTGTCCATGCATTTGACAGAAATGTGAATACATGTTTATCCTCACATCAACCTTTATTAATCAAAAATCGTCAGCCTTAGTTACTGTATTAGCTAGCATATCCGTGATCCATATTTTCCCAAACGAGAGGGTTCTTACAACTTGAACAGTAACCCATGTCACTCATGTAACACAACTATAGTGATTTTGTAGTTAAACCTTTATCTATTTTGTGTTTTGTTCGATGATTTTCTGCGTAATGGAACCAGATGATCTCATCCATTGCTTACATGACTCATTGAGAGAGGGGGGTGGAAATCCCACAGTACCCATAATGCATAGCTAATGGGGTATCTGGGTGATCTCATACACACATGGGACCAGACTAAAATATGTAATGCACCACCCTACCGCCCCAAACCCCCGGCAACAACACATCATATTTTTATAAAGTAACAATAAAATATAAATTATACGTGTCACCTGCTAAGAAAATAATACACGTTGTTTCTGAAAACACTCACGTGCTGATTTGTTTCAATTAGCCTCTTCCATACTACGTATATTATAGCTGTTAACTAAATTAAGCCTGTGTTTCAGAACATATCAAACATGATTTGTTGTCTTCAGGACGTGTCGATTACCTGTGAAATGTTGTGTTTAAGTATCATCCGCTGTACAGCCCACTTCATTCAAAAGCACTTCAGCTCTCTCGTACTGACGGAGACGGGGGAATAGATTAGCCATGACTGCTCTCTGGTCCTGGAGAGCTGCCGGTGTGGAATATACATTTCAGAGAGAAAGTGGGAACCGGAAACTGAGACATATCAAGAAAAGGGATCAGGATCAGTATACAGGTAGAAATAAGGGAAAACATACACACTAACACACTAGTGTTAGATGGTGATGACAAAACTGATTTTGTATTAGTGATAAAATACAACAAGGCACCAGGTACCATTGTTGTTTTTGGACAACAGGTACAGTAGTGCTGGAGTGTAAGAGTTTTTATTTTTTAAATGACTTTATATATGTATATATGGTAACAAGAAGAAAAGGAAACCATTTTTAATTTTGTTTTTGTAGCAGCTGGTTACAAGCGGAATCATAAATTAAGGGTAGGTGAATGTTTAATGTCTGTTTAATTCACATTTTAACTCATATGCATGTCTTTTCTAAATGTTTAAATTTCTATATGCAAAAATACGATTATAGTGTTGGAAATTTCAGCTGCTCCCCGTCGAGGGGTCACCATAGCAGACCATCTAATCTGCACACAACTTGACACAGATTTTATGCCAGATGACCTTCTTGATGGAACCCCTTTTATTTTATCTGGGCTTGGGACCAGCACTGCATCCAGTGGCCGGAGCTTGGGAATTGGGTGGGAATCAAACCCCGGTCTTCCACATGGTAGGCGAGAAACCTATCACTGAGTCACCAATGCCCAGTGTTAGAAATTGGTAATATTGGTAAAATCTTTGGGTTGGCGAAACAAATGATCTGCTTTAACATTATTTCCTCTGGGAAAATGTGTTTCGCAATATGAACTTGCCTCCAGAACGGATTCAATTTATATACCACTGTACTAAACATCCAAAGTTAAAAAAGTCCAAAGTTATTTTATTACTTTCCCATTCATTATTCTATGTAGAGTCACAGGGGTCCCGGAGCCTGTTTAGGGCACCAATGGAACAAGTACAAATGCCAACCCATTCCAGGGCACAACCTCACACTCAAACACCCAGTTAGACACTTCAGACAATGTGGACACACTAATCAGCCAATGTCTATTAACTGTGGGAGGAAACCTACAAAGCACTTGGAGAGCCTGTGAACTCCACACAGAGACTGGATTTTTGAGCTTCAAACCCCCAACCCTGGAGCTGTGAAGCAACACTGCTAACTGCTGAACCACTGTGTCCCTTATTTAAAAGGTTATGTTCATAAGTTACACATGTTCGGAGTTGGGTAATGTAGCTTCCCCGGTTTTTGCCTTATCAGGTTGAGGTCAGGGCTCTGTGCCAGCCAATCAAGTACCCAATAGAACAGTTTTGGGATGCATTAGAGCAGAGATGCGAGCCAGGTCTTCTCGTCCAAAATCAGTGTCTGACCTCACAAATGTGCTTCTGGAAGAATGGTCAAAAATTCCCATAAACACACTCCTAAACCTTGTGGAAAGCCTTCCCAGAAAAGTTGAAGCTGTTATAGCTGCAAAGGTAAATCATATTAAATGCTATGGATTAAGAATTGGATGTCACGCAAGTTCATATGCATACTTTTGGCAATATAGTGTATGTTTATATATATAAAAAAAACAGCAAAACAGAAAAAAAGCTAAAATTCTCTAGGTTTTAATAGCGTTAATAGTCTCTAGTGTAATAG
Organism: Clarias laeviceps; assembly: GCA_030014305.1. Taxonomy (NCBI): domain Eukaryota; kingdom Metazoa; phylum Chordata; class Actinopteri; order Siluriformes; family Clariidae; genus Clarias; species Clarias laeviceps. Next base: position 14,808,720 of record JAQMYJ010000013.1, on the reverse strand, counting down.
TGTACGACTAACTTAAAAAAAAAATGGGCTGGAAAATACGAAAAGAAAAGAATTGGAATAGAAAATTCAAAAGTAAAAAATGGGATAGAAAATATGGACCAAAAAAGGAATAAGCCATAAAAACAAGGGAATATTTGAAAAAAATTAAAATTTTGACACAAAAATTTTCATCTTCACTGTGTGCATGACTTTCACAAAGTGCTTAAGCCTGAAGGACTCCATACAGAAGTGGATAGTTTTAGTACTGTATTTCAATCCCAAGTCCAACCACATTAGTACAAGCCAAGAAAAGGAACATAAGTGCCTCCTACTGGTGCAGTCCAGTTAGTTTTGTTCGGTTCCTGCTGCCATAAAGCAATGCTGTATTATTTTAAAGTATTTTTTTCAGACTGACAAACAGGATTTCATAAGGGTGGTGGCGGCGGTGGTGGTGGGTAACAGGAAGGTCTGAGTGACAGAGGGCCTTTAAAAATGCTATGGTAATTGAGAAGGTTTGGCTCCATCAAAGTTGGGGAGAAGTATATTTGTTTTTCAAGGTGCTCAGAATCTCATGCGGCACCCCTGCATATACTGTAGGTATTGCATAACACTCAAATCTCTCAACATAATCCATACTGAACTTTATGCCAAATAAACTGTGCTATGAGTTTATTAGCCCTGTCACTCTTACCAAATGACGTCTGTCACTCACCCTCACCGCCTTTTGTGTCCACATGCAATTAATATACACTGAGTAGATATAAGACATGCTTGGAGTCCTATAATAACAGTTTATTTTTCTCTCTAGTTCGCCCGCGTCTTTGAGGAGAATTAGAGATTAATGAGCATTTTCCCTCCAGTCCGTCGTATTGATCGATTCCACCCAGTCAAACAGACAGATCCACAAGATTAATGCTGCCCGATTCACCCGGCTAGATTAGCATTGATTTCCATTCCGCTGGGGAAAAAGGAAAAGGAAACAGTCTTCCATATTTATAATGCAAAAAAGAGGTGTTTGAGAAGGACACGCCAGAAAGAAGGAAACTTATCTGTGAATCGGATTCAATACTGAGCACAAAGTGGTCCTGAAATAAAGGACAACGTTATCTCATGCAAGTGATCTATTTTTGTAATTAAAGGGAAAGCTGATGATTATGGCACAGAGAGAGAGAGAGAAAGGAGGTCTAGTGTTTGGTCTTGTTTAGTTCCATACATACTGTACATATTTCCTAATAAATAAATATTAAGATTTTAATTTTTTTTTCTTTTCTTTTCCTGGGATAGGCTCTAGACCCCTGTGACCCTATATATATAGAAAAAGTGGTATAGACGATAAGTGAGTGAGTGAGTGTTTGGAAAAAAACTAAATTTAATTTGCTCTAATTTAATTTGAGAGCTGTGTATTTTTTATTCATTTTTATTTTCCTCTTTTTTCTACAGTTTAACAAATATTCGGTGGTGTATAGTAAAGCTGGGGAATGTTTTCCTACCGTAATTTTAGGATATAGTTTTATTTTACTTGAAATGTTTCTGAACACTTTCTCTCTTATTCTGTACAATTTAAAGCAAATGGCTACTTTTCCTGGGCAATCAGCAAAACTTTGCACATCTGCAATTACTTTAAAAGTCATTGAGAGTTGGCACAAAGGATCGACAATTGTTTTTTAAACCCCACCAAAGAAAAGTCAAAGTAGATGAATTTTGGTAAGAAAGTTGTTCAAATTGCAAACCTCTGTTAGCAAGTTGACATTGACCGAATAGCCATTAACAGACAATATTATGCTGACTGATTGTCCCAATAGAATGGCTAACACTGTCTCAACAAATCTGCTTGCTGACCCAACAAAACTGCTGGCACAGTGTTGCCAAATTTGACCCAATACTGGCTCAACTTTGAAAAAGCTGCACTTTTCCTAATGATTCTTCCAACACAACATTGCTAACATGCATTTAAAGTTAGGTGAAATTTGTTGTTCTTGGAGGCCTAACTGTCAGAAATGTCATGGGTCAATATGCTGACAACTGGAATGACTGACATCATCCAAACAACCTGCCCAATGGTACCCACTGCTGACCCAACGTTGGTAAGGAGAATTTAATGGTGGTTAAAAAAATATGATGTCTGGAGGCCTAGCAGACAAATCTAAAATGAACCAATGGTGACCAAACATAATGGCCAATGTTGTCCCAAAAACCCTTCCAAAGTGGACCCAGTTCTACCCCAACCCTGGCAAAGTTGCACTTTGCATGGTAATCCTGTCCAATGTTGTCCAAGTGGAAAGAATTATGCTCACCTACTCACCTTATTTTCGCTTTACATAGAGAGGTCAAATCAAGAGAGGCCACTAGTGGTAGCACTTGACTGTATACAGTAAAATGGAAACTCTAAAACCAGTGATTGTACATCGAATAACAACTCAGCAGGAATTTCTTGGTTGTCAAAATATTGTGGCAATGTTACAGACATTATTACACTGCTGCTATTAGGTTGATTTAGAACTACTTTGATTAAAGTATATTGGTCTATAACCAGCACATATCTTTCAGCAGAAATACATCTATGAAATGATCATCCTAATGATAATAGTTTTTTCTTTCATTTCATAGACTTTGTCCTATGAAAGTGAGATCCCTGAGTACCTTCCACTACTCCACCTGCTGAGGCTAGTTAATGCATATATACAGTATTGCTTTGTCAAACAATGAACACCACATCACAACTTCCAAGGGACCAAGCTGGGAAGCAGCCGAACCCCATATTACAGTACATTAGTGTAGTTATTTAACAAAGCCAGTGCTCCTGCACTGTATGACATGTGACATGCCTTAATCATGAGCACTGATTTTCCACTTTTGTGTTGTTTAATAACCTTTTGTTTCACATACAAATCAATACTGGTTTGGCTGGATTCAGGATCCATGATGGATTTCCCAATGTTGTGTGAAAGTACATTAAGTGGCATAAATGCTAAGAGTAATTATTGATTTTGTGTTGTTTTGAGGGTGTAATTGCAGCAGATGTTGTCATTAAAGTCATTCTAATGTTCAAAATCAACCTTGTCCTGGTGGATGAAGTTGCAAATTAATCACACCTAAGGAAAAACCTCAAAATACAATTTATATTCTTTCTAATGGTGAGTTCTTAAGGCCAAAATTTGTCTTACGATACAAATTTTCCTACAAGAAAAATATTATCAATATTTTTAAAAACACGCGAATAATCATGTAGCTTTTGAAGACATGCAATGTACAGGGTCGTCTGGAACCTATCCTAGGAGACCTAGGGCACAAGGCAGGGGTACACCATGGACAGGGTGCCAAGCCATCACAGGGCCCACACACACACACACACATAAACACATTATGTACAATTTGGGAACGCCAATTAGCCTAATCTGCATATCTGACTGTGGGAGGAAACTGAAGTAGTTGGAGGAAACCCACCTAGCACATGGAGAACATGCAAACGCCATGCACACAGACCCTGAGGCAGGAATTGAACCTAGATCCTGGACAGTGCTAACAACTAAGCCACCATTCCGCCACTTGAGAATACAGACACTGCAAAGTTTTCTATTTACGTATCATGTTGTAAATCTCATTAACTAACTAGAAAGATTTTTCCCCCCATATCACTTCGCAGCAGTCCCTCATATTTGTTTGTCTCTGTTATCACCCATCTTTTGACCTGATTAATTGGGAAATAGGAAAACCTGCATGACTTCATTCTTTCACTGTTACCAAGAAAATTGTTGTCAGCAGTGCATCTCGTCTGTTGCCTCTTCCTGCAGACTTCCATTTAAAATGTGCGGTTGAGAAAATAATGCCTAGTGTGAAAGAACTCCGAGCTACACCGATCAGCCCAAGCACTAACACCACTGCCAGGTGAACCGAATAACAATGATTATACCAACATACCAGTAAACTGGTGACAGGATCATAGGCACTCAAAGCTCATCTACAGTATGCGTGTGGGAACCAAAGGCTAGGTCAAATGTACCACAAATTCCTCAAAAATGGTGGCTGTGATAGAAAGGGAGTAGATAGAACAATCAGTGCATCACAGCCTATTGTGTATGGGGCATTGCAGTCACATACTATAGTTCACAGTTAATCTGGCCTCAGAATTTCCAAGATCTCAATTCAATCAAGCATTCATGGGATTTACTGGACAAAGAAGTCTGATCCATGGATGTCCCATCTTGCAACCCACAGCACCCAAAGAGTCTGCTGGTGCCAGACACCACATCACCCCCCCTGAGCTCTTGTGGAGTCATGCTCCAAGGGGAACCTACTGTACAGTACATATGAGTCCCGGTGGTACAACATTCAGCTTTTCTTTATAATGTTATACTGTACAGTAGCTGGTGTACTTGGATAAACCTGTGCACCCAATAAACTGATTTAAATGTAAATGTATGGTCTTAAAACAGACTACTAAACACACATGACCATTATGACCATGACACTAACTCTCAATAACAAACTCGTTCATCCCTTGTACAAGAATCTGAAACTTTCCTAACAGTTGATGCTTCAGCATTGGTGTATGAAACATGTCAAACGCTTTTAATAGCGGCACACGTGTCGAACCTTTGAAGTGTTCCGCTCTCAACATGCTCTCTTATGTCACATCAAAAGGTTGGAGTGTCTCTGAATCTGCAGAAGTGGAAGAGTGACGGCGCTGCCAATGTATCGCAGTCAATACGAATTCCATTTGAACGTTGTTGTGATCTTTAATGGCGACGCTTCCGCAACAAAATTGACTCTGAGACGCCCGCTGCCGCATTCATATGTCACGCTCTCCGATTCAGTCATGGAGCTTTTTTAAAATTAGCTCTCATCTAGCACCACTGCTCTTACTTTTTAAAGCCATGTCTGTGTGGTTATCAAAAACAAAAGTACTTTTCTTTATTAACCTTTTACTTCATCCCTGATTTGTACTGAAGAACTTTTCCATTAATT